>CAUYON010201378.1:0-28231 GCA_963573935.1 Arctocebus calabarensis | reverse complement strand
TTCTCTACCTCTTTGTAGGTTTGGGAGCATTTGAAAGCTTTGTCTTCCATGTCAGAAATCCTTTCTTCTGCTTGCTCCATTCTGTTACTGAGGGATTCTACTTTGTTTCTCAGATCTTTAAGGGCTGCAACTTCTTGTCTGAGTGTGTGAAAATCTTTAGTCATTTGGTCTTTGAATTCCTTGACTTCTTGAGATAATTTTTGAAATGCTCCCAGAATTTCTAATTCCAAATTTTCCTCTTATTTTATTGATCTTGTTTGCAATCCAAATGCTGAATTTGATTTCTGACATCACAGCCATCTGTTTATGCGTAGGATCGTCATTTGTGTCCGCCAAATTGTTCCTTGGGGGGGGTTGATGTACTTTGGTTGTTCATGTTTCCAGAGCTTTTCAGCTGATTCTGCCCCATATTTATTTTGCACTGTTTGGCTGGATGAGTAGGTAAGGATAAGTTGGGTTGGGGGTTCTAGGAGTAGTGATTGACCAGTCCTTTGCCTGTAAGCTGGGACTGGTGTTTGTACTTTTTCCCCTAGAGTTTTGCCAACCTGTACTTTGCTACTGCCTGCGAAACTGGGGGCCTTCTTGATGTAGTGGGGTTAAGTGGCTCTGTCTTAATTTTCAACTGGTCTCTGTCTTACTAGAGAATTGGTTACTCTGTGTTGCAATCTGAGCTGTGGAGAAATACCAGCAGTTAGGTCACCATGCCCCCCATAGACAACAATTGGAAAAAGAAAATCAAACCTTCCCACTACCACACACCCAGTGTACCACACTGGAAAGTCCTCGGGTAATTGGCCCAGTTGAAGAGGTCCCAATCAATTGTCCCAGCCAGTACCAACCTCAAATCAAAGAGTTGAAAAGTCTCTGGTGACTAGATAGCAGGAGTCTGCTGGCAGCTCTAGTATAACTCGCTCCAGGGCTCTGTGAGCTCAGGAGGACCCCCCCCCCCCCAGCCAGTAAATTAGTCTGGGAAGGTTGATGACTCCTTCTCCACCTTGCCCCTCTATCACACCCAGTCTCTGTTAACCCTTCAGGACTGTGGTCCAGTTCCCTCCAATGAGCAGATGCTCTAGAGGTTTGTACCTGCCTAGGTCACAAGGGGCTCTGTGGCTTCTCAGCCAGTCCACCAGTTTCTGTCAGTGTTGGCATGGGGGAGATGAGGCCTGACAACCTGAGTACTTGATAGGGGCTGGGGCGATTCACTCAGTTACAGCCCTATCCCTGATTGTTGTTGCTGATAGAACAGAACAAGTTTGCAGAATTGCTGCCCTGTGGAAGAGACACTGGGCTGCTAATAGTCCTGACTCAGTCTGTGAGCTTCAACCCTTTGTCTCAGCTGTCATCCCTGGAAGGCCAGGAGTGGCTGAAATTTAGCAAAGCTTTCTCAGCCCTGCGCCCAGTGCCTCAGGGGACTGCCTCTCCAGTTTGGCCTCCTCTCGGCTCACTTTCCTCTCACCACTCCAGAGCCAGAAAAACAGCACAGATCAGCAACAGCCCAGGCCCTGTCCACACCCCTCAAGAAAATGTCCAAGAATCTGGACTCCGTGAGGGACAGACCTCCAGACCTCAGGGTGAGAGTAGAGGGGAGTGCCAGGAGTTCAAACTTGCAGGTAGAGAATGTAAACAGTTTTATACAGTTTTATGCCTGGCAGGAGAGTGTCATGGCGCCCTAGTAGGGGAAGGACATCCTGTTTTTAGAGGGTCTCTCCCATAGGGTAGAGGGGGAGGACATCTGAACTCTGCTTGCTTGTTTGTACGGAGGTACAGAGTATGCTGCAAGCTGATCTCATGGGGGGAGGGGACTCCCATCTGCTTGATGATATGTTCTGTACCTTTTATTTGTATCCTAGGGGTCTCAGGTCACTCCAGCAGGGTTGATGGGAGTTCTTTGACCTTCTTTTTTGGCTCAGTTCCAAACCATTGGCTTTCTTCCTAAAATTCTGTCCTTTAACTCTCCTTCTGGACGGGAGCGTCTGTGGAAAACTGGCTACAGACTGCCATCTTGGCTCCTTCCCCCCCGAGAATGGAATTCTAATTGCTCATGGCTTGTGAGTCTAGTGGGTGAAGCTTATGAGGAAAAAAATTGATTTTTTAAAAGATACTATTTTGAAACTGAGCACATTACCAAATTTGTTTTGTATTTCCATATGTTTTTCAAGTAGACTACCGTATCATTTATGAATGTTTTGTTCTTTCCAGGATTTAGAGGTTTGTTTGTTTGAGATCAACTCTTCTCTGTTGCCTATGGCATCATAGCAATCTCACAGCAAACTCAAATTCATGGGCTCAAGCGATCTGTTGCCTCAGCCTTCCAAGTAGCTGGGATTATAGGCACCTGTCACACTGCTTGGCTAATTTTAGAGATGAAGTCTCTATTCTTGCTCAGGCTGGTCTCGAACTCCTGAGCTCAAGCATTCTACTTACCTTAGGCTCCTGGAGTGTTAGGATTTGAGGTGTGAGCTACCATGCCTGGCCTTTCTCTGTGGGGTTTAAAAAAATTAATTTGTTTTTAATTGGCAAGTACAAAATATACATATTAATGGTGTATAACTTGATGTCTTAATGTATGTACATCTTATGGAATGGCTAACTCAAGTTATTTAACATAGGTATTACCTCACATACTTGTCATTTTTTTATTATGAAGACTCTTAAAATGTATTCTTAGGAATTTTCAAGTATACAACATGTTAACTGTAGTTACCATGATACACAGTTAACATGTTATATACTTGAAAATTGCTTTTTGGTTCTGGTAGCCCTCTTAAACTTATTCCTCTTAAATGGAATTTTGTGTCCTTTGGCAAACATCTTCCCAAACTCCCCACACCTAGCATCTGTTAAATACCATTTTACTCTCTGTTTGAGTTTGACTTTTACTTTTGTATGTGCTGCATATAAGCTAGATCATGCAAACTCTGGATTTTTTTCATTATGCTCATTATAATTGTAATGGCATACTTATTTCATTGTTTCAGATCTGTTTCCCCACACTAGACTGCAAGTTCCCTGAGGGCAAGGACCATATCTAGGTTTTCTAACCTGTGTATATCCAGCATCAGTACAGTGTACAGCACTCAGTACATTTAGTATGTACTTAGTATATATTTGTTGAATGAATACATGGATATTATTTTTTTAATTTTATAGTTTGACAAATAACTATATCTGACTTCTAATGTTTATTTGAGGTTGAACTTTAGGCTTTTTTTTTTTAGACAGAGTCTCACTTTGTCACTCTCAGTAGAGTGCTGTGGCATCCCAGTTCACAGCAATCTCAAACACTTGGACTTAAGCAATTCTCTTGCCTCATCCTCCCAAGTAGCTGGTACTAAAGACACCTACCACAGCACCTGGCTATTTTTAGAAATGAAGTCTTGCTCTTGCTCAGGCTGGCCTTGAACCCATTAGCTCAGGCAATCCACCTACCTCAGTTTCCTAAGTGCTGGGATTACAGGCGTAAGCTACCACATCTGGTCCTGAACTTTAGGCTTTTATTGGCTAGTGTTTTTTTGTGAATTGTCTATGTCTTGTCCACTTTTCTGAGAAGTACATCTTTTTTTTTGAGACAGAGTCTCACTATGTCACCCTTCATAGAATGCTGTGTTGTCACAACTCACAGCAACCTTAAATTCTTGGGCTTAAGTGATTCTTTTGCCTCAGCCTCCCAAGTAGCTGGGAATACAGGCACCCACCACAGTGCCTGGCTGTTTTCCATTTGTAGTTGTCCTTGTTGTTTGGCAGGCCCAGACCAGCCTTGTACCCACCAACCTCGGTGCATGTGACTGGCGCCATAACCACTGTGCAATGGGCACTGAGCCGAGAAGTACATCTTTTGGATTCAAACTTCTCTTTCTTTTTTCTGATAGTATGTACCCCTATCTGGATATGGCATATTCAGCCACCTTCCATCTTTATTTTCCACTTTGTTCTGTTACATTCACATGACTTTTTGCCCCTTCATGTTTAGTATATAGGAATCTGAGACTAATCTGAAAGCATTCTTGAAATCAGTGTCCTGTCTTGATTACTTTCCTTGTTAGTCACTGATTACCTCCTGGTCTTTTTTCTCCACATTGTAGCTTCTACCCTCTATAATTATGGCTATCCTCAGCTTTTTTTTTGACTTTCAAAAATTTCCCTTACTTAAATGTAAATCAGCTTAATTTAGTCATTTAGCCTAAGGCAAAAAAAATTTTCTTTTTTGAGAAGTATTCTATTCCTAGCCAAGAGCCAGTTGTTTTGATATCCTAAACCCAAGATTGGCAAATATTTTCTCTAACAGGCCATATTGTAAATATTTGAGGCTTTGTAGGCCAAATGGTCTCTGTTGTAACTATTCAACTCTGCCTAATTGTGCAAAAGCAGCCGTAGACAATATAAAAATGAGTGAATGTGTAATCAAGATAATTATTATTGCTGTTCTTTCCAGATCCACATAGAAATGGCCAGGCAAATGTAAAAATGGGGCAATACTTAACCTTAGAAGCCAGATAAGGAGCCATTCACCTGCCAAAACTTTGAGGGATTTCTGTTGAATGTGGTGCTAGTGATAGTGGATGAAAAGAAAAGTAGTGAATGGCCTGAAAGAATCCTGCCAGTTTGAGTGCTGCTTGCCAGAAGGGCAGGCAGAGGGTCACATTGAACCCACACAGGTGCTGGTGCCACACAACATGCATTCTTTGTGCCTTACCTCACTGAATTTTCACATCACTCTCAAGAGAGATTGAAATTATCTTCATTTTCAGATGAAACTGCAATTTAAAAGTCACATGGCTTGTAAATGATAGGCCAAGTGAAAGCAAGAAAAAAGACCAAAAGGAAAAATTTCGAAAAAAACATTAATAGTGATATGTCTGGGTGCTAGGATTTTAGGTAATTTGTGTTTTTCTTTGTACGTCTCTGACATTTCTAATTTTTTTTCTATGTTGGTTATCAAGTTTAGTGTCTTGAGTGAACATAACTCCATGATCTTTCACTCCACTTTAGTTCTGTACTGCTGTGGCTATTCATTGGTCCTTCACTTATGGATATGCTTCCTGCTGCTTTCCATAACCTGTGCTTCCAGCTTATTTTTTAAACTATTCTCATTCATCAACTTTTTACTTTTTTCGGGCCTCTCTGCACCTTTGACTTCTCTCTACTAAAATCCTGAGATTCCTCCTACCTTAATTCAGGCCCCTACAGTCTTTATTTCCTAACAAGTTTAGGCTATCATCCATTATTTCTTCAACTTATTTTGTACTTTTTCTGTTTACTCAAATACCTGACCTCCTTCTCCTTTCTTTTCTCTGAACTCAGAATACTGAAGCTATCAGATAGTAACTCTCTCTACCTTCTGACTCCACAGTCACAGAGCCGTTCTGTGTACTCCAATTATTTTCCTTTTCTTCTATTACAACAGAAGAGCCTTTCTTGCCGCCTTTTTGGGTCCATCATTTTCACCCCATTTCTTCCCTACTGCATTAGGCATTAACTAAGTATGTCTTTAATGATCATTGAATACTTTCATAAATAGAAAATTAGTAACAAAATTCCATTCTAGGTAAGAGTATGGAATTGAGTAATCAAAGTCATTAGAACCTAATTGTTAGAAAGAATGTTGGTTATCCTGGAAAATTACAGTATTCAGTTTCATAAACATTCCTTCTATTCTAAGTGTATTTTATATGGTGTGAAGTATTTCAGTGCCTCTTCTTAAGAGCAGTATTTTATTCACTTGATTTAAATACATTTCCTTCTGTAGATGTTTTCTTTCCATAGTGTTTAAGATTTATCTTAGACTTTTTTTGGGGGGGAGGACTATGACTTTTTTTCTTTTTTCATAGTTGGAAAATACATTCAAATCAGTTATTGCACAAATTGGACCTGGAGGAACTGTCAATCCAGAACTAAAACATAAGATAAAATTTGTAAGTATGTTTGGTTACTAAGATATAAGTTAAAATAATTGATTATAAATTTAGATATCATTTGTGGTTGAGTTTGACTTTTCAGTAAGTTCTTATTACTTTTATATTTGTATTGATTTTTTATATGCTGCAAACGAAGTGTCATTCTTTTAAAATGAAGTATCATTCTTTTAAAATCAAAAGAAAGCAAAAATATACATACTGCTAAAAAGTTTTAATGTAAATTATTTAGAAATCAAGTTTTTCCATAAATACTCTCTTCACTTCTTATTCCTCTCACACTAATAAATAACTACTGACAAACAGTTCAAGATCTTTCTAATACATATATTCTATACATGTACATCAGATATTCCCAACAGTGTGTGGTATACCATTATGTTGATGCACCATGTTTCATTTTTGAAATCCATGATTGATTAAAATTTGGATTGTTTTACCCTTGACTACTGAAAAGAAAATGTTGCAGTTAATGTTCATGAACATTAGAAGTGGAATTGCCAGTCAAAAGTATTGAATATTTTGTTTTGATTATAAATATTACTAAATTGTCCTCTAAATAGATTTATACTTATATTGAAGTGTTATACTTGTATTGAAGTGTTACTTCAATGAAGTTGTTTTATTTCTATTGATATTTTACATTGAGCATCTTTTCATATGCTTGGTGGTAATTTATATTTTTTATGTGAGTTAGCTGTTCATGTCCTTGGCCTCATTTATTTTGCCTCACTAATATATGAAAGCTCTTTGGTTGTTATATATTGGGCCAAAATGTAGGTACACTTAAATTTTTTGTGGAAGCTGCTAATCCTAATTTGAGTAATCAGATTGCCATTAGAACTTGTAATGCCTAGTATTATTCCATTTCAACTGTTATGATTCTACTGAGAGAAATGTTAAAAAATCCCTGTTATTTTGTTTGGACATTGAACAAATACCCAACAATTGTTTGTCAAAGGGTGCTCAATATTTTTTTACAGTACTACAAAATTAGAGAAAAATTAAGCATTCATTGGTAAAGGATTGGTTAAATTAACTACCTAAACTAGACAATATTATGAGGCTCATAAGACAGTTTAGGTATGTCTCTGTTAGTTTACATGGATG
This sequence comes from Arctocebus calabarensis, assembly GCA_963573935.1. NCBI lineage: Eukaryota > Metazoa > Chordata > Mammalia > Primates > Lorisidae > Arctocebus > Arctocebus calabarensis. Next base: position 21,209 of record CAUYON010201378.1, on the reverse strand, counting down.
ATATATCGTTGGACTTTAAAAATGGGTTTTATTGTACAGCATGTTTAGTATGGTCCTTTCATATAAAATCGTGAATAATGGTGGGTATATGCATGCATAAAGAGGTTTCTGAAATGCAGCAGTAACTGTGTCTGGATCACAGTACTTTGAAATAATTTTTACTTTGTATTTTTATGAAGTTTTGAATTAGAACTTTTTTTTTATTTTCTCAAAAATATGGAATGCTTCACGAATTTGCGTGTCATCCTTGCACAGGGGCCATGCTAATCTTCTCTTTATTGTTCCAATTTTAGTATATGTGCTGCTGAAGCAATCATTTGAATTAGAACTTTGGATTAAAAGTATCTGGAGGGGCGGCACCTGTGGCTCAGCGAGTAGGGCACTGGCCCCATATGCTGAAGGTGGCGGGTTCAAACCCAGCCTCGGCTGAACTGCAAAACAGAAGAATAGCCGGGCGTTGTGCCAGGTGCCTGTAGTCCTAGCTACATGGGAGGTGGAGGCAAGAGACTCACTTGAGCCCAGGAATTGGAGGTTGCTATGAGCTGTGATGCCATGGCACTCTATGCAGGGTGACAGCTTGAGGCTCTGTCTCAAAAAAAAAAAAATCTGGAAAAATCTAGGAAAACAAAGCTTTTTGTACCTTATTGGGTTAGTCTGCTTCTAGAAATTTATCCTAGTAAATCATTGGACAATGTGCAAAACTCAAGTATGAAAATAATTATATTTATGATGAAAAGTAGGAAAATAAGAGATCCAATAAACTTGGACATATTGACTATTTTGAAAAATTTATAGCCAGTAAAAATGTTGAACTGTACTTACACAAGAAGATATATATGGTATGGTATTTTAAAACTGGTTATGGAAATATTAACCTTATTTTTATGTTAAATATAGGTATCTTGTACATATGACAATAAAGCTATTTATGCATATTTTCTTTGCTTAACTGGTATTTTCCAAGGTTTTCTATAGTGTTCATTGTATTTCTTTTCTACAATTAAAATGCTTGAAATTATGCTGTAGAATATTAATTTTATATGACTAAAGTTAAATATGTAAACTGAGTTAAAGAACTGTAGGAATTTGTGAAGAGTTGTGGGATTACAGTATATGTAATAATTTTCAACTCTGGAAATATTAGAAATAACATTTGTTGTAATATGTTTTAAAACTGGAAACTGATTTTTTAATATAGCTATAATTCATTCACTAATATTTTTTGCCTTTGTTACTACTTACATTTATACTATCTTATTCTGATATTTTGTCACCTAGAATTTGTATTGTGTCTATATTGCATTTTGCTTTCTATTTATTAGGTTGTATCTAAGTTTCCAGAGGGTTTGTTTATTTCCAAACTACTTAGGGAGTTTGAGGTAAGTGGTTTCTTTTTCACTAGCATAAGTTTTAATGGCTTATGTTTCTTGTTTTCTTTGATACAAATTTTGTTACTATGCCTTTGATCCTCCAGCTCTATTCTCTTAAACATCTGGGTTTGTAATTTAGGATCTTTTTCTTCATTATGAGAGTTAAGAATATGGTCTTTAACAAATAAATTGATTATGCATAAGAAGGATTTTTAAAATCACTTATGTTATTATTGGAATAAAGTTTAACTTATTTTTAATGTCTGATAATACCAAGTGTCAGTGGGGATGTGGAGAAGGAGAATAATACCTTATACACTGTTTGTGGGACAAAATCCCTTTGAAGAGCATTTTGGCATTATCAAGTAAAGTTGAAGGTGTGTACCCTCTGGGATCCAGCAGTTCCATTTCTGTACATGCACTCTAGAGAAACTCTTACACATATACATGAAGACATGTTTAAGATACGTACATCACAACATAGGAAAAACCAAACTAAATGGCCATTAGTTTTGGATGAGCAAATTGAGATAGACCATTTAAACAATGGAATAGCACATAGTAGTTTAAAACAAATGAATTAGATCTGCTATGCAACATGGATCATTTTTTTTTGAAATCAAAATGTTGAGTGAAAAAAATCACGTTGCAGAATGATAATTCAGATAATGCCATTTATCCAATTTTTAAAAAGGCAAGTACTATATACAATATACATTATGTTATCTGTGTGCCAGGCTTTATTCTGAGGATCTTTCATGTACTTATTCAGTTAATTTTTCACAATAAGTGGAGGCATAAGGAAGTAACTTGCCCAAGGATCCAAGGGCCAGTAACATGTAGAGCCAGAGTTAGGATTCTGGGTAGCCTGGCTTCAGAATCCTAACTCTTAACTACTATGACATGAAAGCTATAGTATATTTACAGATACAAACAGCGATATTGTGAGATAGTATAGTATAAGGTTAAAGTACATCACCTTTCTGTGCTATTTTATAGATGATAGACATAGACAATGAAAGCATTTCAGAAATGTGTCCCTGTGACAGATCTAAACTGAAACCTGCCATTTCAAAAAGATACATTATAATGATACAAGACAATGTAAATCTTTTTTTTTTTTTTAAGACAGAGTCTCACTATGTCATCCTGGGTAGACTGCCCTGGGGTCACAGCTCACAGCAACCTCAAACTCTTGGGCTTAAGCGACTCTCTTGCCTTGGCCTCCCAAGTAGTTGGGACTACAGGCACCCGCCACAAGGCCCAGCTATTTTTTGATTGCAGTTGTCATTGTTATTTGGCAGGCCCAGGCTGGATTCAAACTGCCAGCTCCAGTGTATTTGTCTGACACCCTAGCCATGAGCTACATGCCCAATCGACAATTACATGAATTTTGAAATAAGGTAACAGGACTCTGGGAACAACTAGAAATGTCATTTTAGTCTCTCACCTCTTCTTCAGGAGAGGAACCCGCTTACAACTCTTTGGAGTGCTCTTAAACTTTCCTTTTTTTTCTTAAATAAAAGCTTTCTTTGTTACAGTGGAAAAAAAAGAAATGTCATTTTAAAAGTGAAGACTAAGCCATAAGGATTATAAGAGCAAAAAATACAGCAAATAGTTCCTTAAGAAAAATAGTAGGTAAAAAGAGGAGCATTTTGAAAACCAAAAGGAAATGAAGGAGGCACTGAATATCCAGGCATAAAAAGCTCTGTATCTATGGTTTTTGAAGTCTGGTGAGAAACTCGGGCATGCAAACAAATTAAGATAGTATTATGTTTGAACAATTCTGTAGAACAATTCTAATTCTATGTTAGAACAATTCTGTAGTTAAATATTATAAATTTTTGGTAAAACATAAAAACCACTATCTATAGAAAGGGGCCAAAAGGGGGCAGAAATTAGAGGGTAGTCAGAACTTGGATGAAAGAATGATACCTTATTTGCTTGCTTGGATCTTAGTCTGATGGCAGTTGCCATCTAGTGCTTGGGATTAGGAACTTGAGGAACCAGATGGTAGAATTTGTAGCTGCCTAAGCAGCTGAAAAATGAGAGGAGAGGGAGAATATCTCAGGATGGAGAAAGGAATCCATATAAAATAATAAATCCTACACATAAAGCTCTGCCCAGATCTCTGGTTGACTTTTGTCTCACATGTTTGGAGCAGAGTTAGAGCAGCTCTTGTTCTTTTAAGGCTAAAAGATCTTGTGATATTTCAGTTGTTGCCTATTACAGGGTGGCAGATTTGGGTTTAAGTTCAGCCAAATTAACTTCCTGGTTAAACAAAGCAAAAAGCAATAGTTTCCAAAGGAGTATAAAATATTCCAGGGCTCTACAACACATCTATCATGCTGCCCAAAATACAAACCAAAATTATTAGGTATAGTGAAAAAGAAAATGTGACCTTTGGGAAAGAGAAAAAATAATCGGTGGAAACTGTCTTTGAGATGGTGCAGATATTGAAATTAGCAAAAAAGGTTTTAAATGAGCTCTGTAACCAGGTTAAAGGACCTAAACATGAGCTCTGTAACCATGTTAAAAGACCTAAAGGGATATATGTTCAAACAAATAGGATATCCAAGTGGAGGGAAAAAAGCTAAAAATTAAATGATCTTATAGACCATTTTCACTGGGAAGAAAACTTCACTGAGCATTAAAAGAGCAAATAACTTATAAGAGAAAATTAGATTATTAAATATTTTCACAAAATATCTGAAGTAAAAACATTCACTGCAATATCCAGTTGTAAATGATATTCAATGCAATATCCAGTTGTAAACGACAGGAGAAAGCATCATTAAGCTTCAAGACCGATCAGTAGAAATTATCGAATCTGAAGAACAGTAAGAACAACTAAAATCTAATAGAACCTGAGACACCTGAAACCTGTGGAACAGTATAAAGTAGTCTAACATGAGTAATTTAAGTCCAAGAAAATGTAAGCGAAAAAATATATACTTGAAAAGATAATGGCAAAAAATTCCTTGAATCTTGTAAAAGAAGTTAAGAAGCCCAGAAAATCCCAAACAAGGAATACAGAGAAAGCCTTACATAGGCACATCATAGTCAAACTGCAGAAAGCCAAATATAATTAAATTCTGAAAGCAGCTAGAAAAATTGACGCTTTGCATTTAGGGAAATAGTGATGCAAATGATGACTGACCTCTTATCAGAAACAAGGCTATAAGACAATAGAATGACATCTTTGAAGTGCTCAAAAGCAAAACACTATTAACCAATATCTTAAATACAGTGATAATGTCAACAATGAAGGTAAAATTAAAGGCATTTTTAAATAACCAAAAATAGAGAATTGTAAGCAGACCAGCACTATAAGAAATACTAGAGAATGTTCTTCAGATTGAAGGGAATGATGCCAGATTGGAACTTGAATCTTCAGAAAGGATTAAAGAACAAAGGACATGGTAAATATATTGGCATTTATAAAAGACTGCTTTATTTTATTAAAATAAGAGTGTTTACCTCGATGCCCCTAGTTCACTGGTTAGGGCACCTGCCACATACACCAAGGCTAGTGGGTTCAAACCCAGCCTGGGCCTGCTAAACAACAATGACAACAACAACAACAAAATAGCCAGGTGTTGTGGGTGCTTGTAGTCCCAGCTACTTGGGAGGCTGAGACAAGAGACTAGCCCAAGAGTTTGAGGTTGCTGTGAGCTGTGAAGCCACAGCACTCTACCAAGGGCAACATAGTGAGATTCTATCTAAAAAAAAAAAAAAAGCATTATATAATTGGGTTTATGGCATTAAGATGGATTGGTTAGATGGATGTGGATACATAGAGGACCAAGCAAATACAGCAGAGTACTTATATAATCTAGGTGGTAGAGTGGAATTCATTGTCTAATTCTTTCACTTTTCAATGTTAGAGTTTTTCATAAGAAAGTGTCAGGGGAAAAAAACAAGGGAAGATAAAAAGGATTCAGGAGAAAGTGACAGGTATTGAAATAGGCAAAGAAAAGCCAACAAATGAATAATAAAACTAAAGAAGGGAGCAAACATACTGAAAAGTATAATTCAAGTAAACTTTACTAAAATGGAAGTTTTTGCTCTACATTGAAAAAAACACTACTTATCTAAGAATATCAACCTAGAATGACCAATATTAAATTATTGGAATTCAACGAAAAAGAAAAAACTTCAATAAGCATTAACATAAAAAGAGCAAGTAACTAACAATAGGAAAATTAGATTATTAAACCTTTTCAAAGTTATGTTTTATGCTAGAATAAAGGGGAGTAACATATTTTATATGCTCAAAATGTAAGCCAAGGATTTTGTAATTAGCAAAACTTCCAGAGAGTCAGACCAGTTAATATTATCATGTAAGAATTCAAGAACAAGTATTCTCATGAGCTCTTCCAGAGGAACCTACTAAAGAAAGGACTACAAATAACCAAAATCACTAGAGACATGTAAATCCACATATATAACTAAGACCAAATGAAGGCTTGACAGGAGAGAATATATTATATAATGTCTATATACTCTGACAGTGTGAATAAAGTAGATGTGTACAAATGATGGAAAGAGAAGGAGTGAGCATACAAAAATATTTAGTTTCATTTATTGATGGTGGTAATAGTAGTGGTAAAATTCTGAGACATTATATAATTTGGTATAAGCAAATTATGGAATAATTTTTTTTCTAGTATATAATTTATTTATTTTATTTGGGATTCATTGAGGGTATAAAGAGCTAGGTTATACTGATTGCATTGGTTAGGTAAAGTCCTTCTTATTATTGTGTCCCACTCCCCAAGAGGTGTGCCATACAGTGACCCCACCAGGATAATTCTAATTGTATATGCAAGGATACTCTAATTATGTAAATTGAGCCTGGAACGTCTTGTCACACCAGACCAATAAAGAAGCTGTTAAAAACGAGATTCACATGAAAGGGCTCAGGGGTCCACTTGAATAGGTATTTCAGACTTCAATAAAGGTAATTATTGCAATGGTTGAAAGCCCTTCAAATATATTTAATTCTGTAAGTTCACATATTTTAAGAACCAATAGGTTAGCATAGAAAGTGATAGAAAATATTTCTTTAAAAACGTTAAATAGAGCCATTCACTTTTCTTGGCTTTCCCAATAAACTGGTATGACTGAATAACCAAACTAATGAAGGGAAAGAGACCTCTGTGGTTGTTTTCCAGATTAATAATAAAAAGGAATTGATAGAATTAAAATGTCATATGTTAAAATCCTTGATAAAGTTAATGGCTCTTAACAACACCAGTAAAGAGTCCACCAGACATTATGAGCCTTTTTAGAATAAGCATCAGTTACAGTCTTGTCAAAGAGATCACACAGGAGTTTGATCAGGTCAGTGGACTCAGTTCCCAATTTGCAGGAAACGAAGTGTTTTACTGTGAATTTGTTGCAAAATCTGAACTGGGAGGAAGTAAAATCATGTAATGGGGATAGGTACATATAATTTATGGCTTGAATCTAAACTCTAAGGAAAAATAATATAACTAAAATTGGCCTGTGGATGGAAGCAAAGTAAGGAGAGTGGGAGTAGAAATACTTCTTCATGGCTTCTTCCTAGTTGGGAGTCAAAGCAGAAAGGGTAACAGGAATTATACTTGACATATTAATGTAATATGGAATTGTACCTGACATATTAATGTAAAATATACCTGACATATTAATGAATTGGCTCAACTAACTGCATTGATTCAACTAACCTTTTAAAAGGAGTAGACTTTCAGAATCGCACAGCAAAACAACTAAGTTTCATTTATTGATATCATGTACCAAAAGCAAAATATGTACAATATGTGTAGTTTATGTTGAAGCATGTGTGAATTTTGACAGATTTTTGGAAAGCTGCAAAAAGAAACTGGTAATAATGGTTGTTTCCAGGAAGGTGATTACTAACTGATTGATGAATATATTTTATATAGTAGAACCTCTGTAAGTTGACCACCCAAGGGACCATAACAAATTAGTTGACATACAGAGGTGGTCAACATAAGGAACTAGGCCTACTGTAAATGTGGTGCATGTCTGATCCATGAAAATTGGGTCAACTTAAGGAAGTGATTAGCTATAGAGGTTCTACTATATATCTATCCTATATCTGCTTGTTTATCCCAACTTCTAAGGTGAAATACCAAACAAAATTCAAGGAAATATTTTTAAATATATATTTTTTATATTTTAAAATATTTTTAATATTTTTAAACTAATATCTTTCTGCATGTTGGAAGTGGTAGTAAATATTATCTTTCTTGAGAATTAGAGAACTATCAATAGTTCTGTTATGATATTAGTATGTTATACATCTCCCTTTTTTTTTTTTTTTTTTAAGATTTTTGCTCTATGGTCAGACATTGTTAAAAATAAGAGGTTCAGGCTTGATGCATATAACTCAAGCAGCTAGGGTGCTAGCCCCTTACACCAGGGCTGGCAGATTCGAACCCAGCCCAGCCTGCCAAACAACAATGGCAACTACAACCAAAAAATAACCAGGCATTGTGGCAGGCACCTGTAATCCCAGCTACATGGGAGGCTGAGGCAAGAGAATCATGTAAGCCCAAGAGTTTGAGGTTGCTGTGAGCTGTGATGCCATGGGACTCTACTAAGGGCGATATAGTGAGACTGTATCTCAAAATAAAAAAAAGAAAGAAAAGGTTGAAAGGTCCCCTAATATTTGCTTCAGATTACCAAGTTCTCTAAAAGGAACTTAATATTGCCCTAGAAATTTTATGGTAAGGGATTCTTAGTCTCTTGGTTTGTTTTATATTCATATGGAAGTAAGCCTTTATTTACTGTAATATTTGGGTTCAGTGACCCTTAAAGATTTTTTTTAAGTTCAAAATGGAGCATTCGCCAACTGTACTTTTACATGTTATATTTCAATTATCTAATGTTGTTTCATGTACTTTCTAATTTTTGTGACAGTTAACTTTTAAAGAGCAGCTTTCACCAAAAAAATTGGGCTTTCTAAATGTGACAGAACTTGTTGGAGCTCTTAGTGACATTCTCCACGTTGAGTTCAGGGAAGGAGAACAAGACTTAATAGTGTTTGATGCTGATAAGAAGCCTCTACCACCTGGTGAGTTGAATCACAGTATGATGAAAACCTCATTTTTATTTGTCCTTATAAGGGCAAAGAAAAAGAAAGTATGAAATAATACTTAGCCATGAAATGATTATATACAGTGTTGTTCTTTCTGGTGAATTTGTTGTAATTCTGTAGTATTCTTAAAAACCATCTGAATTTTTAAAATGGCTTTTTTCATTGTCCAGATTTCTGGATAATTCTGAAATGGTGGTCTGATAGTTCAGTGATTCTTAACTCAGACTGTGCATCATAATCTTTTTAGAAATACCTGGAGCTCCAGAATAAATGGGTGTGTTTTAGGTCTCAGCACTTGTATTTTAAAATATTTTTTATTTGGCGATAATTTTAGCTTTACAGAAAAATTATAAAGGTAATAGAGAATTCCCATATACCCTCATCCAATTTCCTCTAATATTAATATCTTATATTACCATGATGCATTTGTTAAAACTAAGAAATTAACATTGGAACATTACTGTTAATTAAACTCCACACTATATTCTGATTTTACCAGTTTTTCTAAGAATGTCTTGTTTCTGTACCCATCCCAAAATACCACGTCACCTTCAGGACACTTGATTTTTGTTTTTCTTTTGTGAGACTTGGAGTTTTTTTCTTTGGAAACTTTTATTGTGATAATTATAGATTCACATGCAATTGCAAAAAATAATAGAGAATGATTCCATGTACCCTTCACTCAGTTTTCCTAACGGCAATACCTTACAAAACTATAATGTAATAATGGTACTTGCATTTTCATAGGCTTCTACAAGTGATTATGATGGGCAGCTGCTTTTTTTCCAGAAACATAAATCTTTATTTTTCTGATTATTAAAGAAACTCATGTTCATTTTAAAAATATCTGAACAGCACTGATGAGTAGATGACCATTTTCCATCATTTTATTCCCTTACCCCCAGAAACAATGCTCTAGTGTTCCTAGAATGTTTATATAGCCTACCAGACTTTAAAATGTACATAAAAGGCATAGCTAGATTGTTTTTTAAGTCACAAAACAGTATATGCTATTTAAACAATACCAACAATAAAAATTATACACGTGATAATTATGTAGAAGAGGTCCACTAAAACTATTAACATTGGAACATTACTGTTCTAATAGTTTTAGTGGACCTCTTCTACATAATTATCACATGTATAATTTTTCGTACAAATAACAGTAGTATGTAAATATAGATGCTCCTCAACTTAACATGGGGTTATGTTCCAATAAACTGATTTTAAGTAGAAAATGCATTTAGTACACTTAACCTACAGAATGTAGAGCTTAGTCTAACCTACCTTAAAAGTGCTCAGAATACTTAACTTATGTTAACCTGCACTTGGGCAAAACACAAAGACTGTTTTATAATAAATTGTTGAAAAGCTCATGTAATTTATCAAATACTGTAATGGAAGTGAAAAACTGGTTGTGTGGGTACTTGAAGTATGGTTTCTATTGAATGCATGTCGCTTTCACACCTTCATTAAATCAAACTACCACGAGTAAGGGATGTCTATATTAAGTACTTCTTTGCATTTTATGCCTCATATAATTGTAGATGTTTTTCCATATTAGTATGGACATGTTTATTTCATATTTTAAACTATAGTTTTATGCAATTATTATATAAATAAGTATATTTAGATTAATAAAAGAACATTTAGATTACTTCCATTTTCATCTTTATAAAAAATATAGTGATAAATATTTTTATACTTACATCTTTGTATGCATATAACTTTCTTTAGGAGCCACTGTGGTTGTAGGTCTATTTAAGAGTCTGTTTTAATGTGCCAGCCTCTTGGAGTCATCATATGCGTGTAAATTTGAATAAAATGTAGTTGATTTGGGAGTTCTCTAAAATTAATGAATCATACTATGGAAATATATTAAATATTCACATACATTGTATGATAAACAAAATTAATGTTCACTGCTTAATTTGAACAAGAAATAAATTGACATCAAGATATTGAAAAAGTAAAACTTTTACTAAGGTTTAAAAAGCCTTACCAGACTGCAATCCCCCTGCTCCATAGCACAAATAGTTTAACCTCTGTTTCTATCTAAGACTTCCCCTATATCTCTCTACACTAAAAGTTCAGCAAGGATAGATTCATTATCTCTGATTTATCATTGTCTCCCCAGTGCCTGGCACATAGAAGGTGCTTAGTAACACTTGGACAATTATTTTAACAAATATGCATAAGGTATTCTATTGGGCCATTTCAGATGGAGCTGTTTCATCAGTCAGACATTTGTGTTTAGTTCAATCAGATAAGAAAATAGAAGCCAAAGCTTATGTCTCCAGTCCCCCTAGAAATTCACTGTCTGCTGCTCCAATCAAGGGGACTTCATGGGATTTCCCTTCAAAAAACTATAAAGAGCCACAACAGAAGATTTATAAGAAACCCAATCTGGTGGTAAAGCCTTTACAGCTGGTGAGTAAAGTTTGAAGACTTTGTGCACTGGAGGTACTTAACATTATAGAAAGTAATTGAATGAATATTTCTTTAAACCAAAATTCTTTTAGAAAAATCTTATTTTTAGATATATCATTTCTTGGATGACACCAGATCTTTGATCTGAAGTTACTTTATATCACATTTCTTCAAATTTTCAGTTTTTTATATACTTAGCTTTTCGCCTTAAGCCACATTTTAAAGTTTTCAGATGTTTTGAGATATGACAGTCCTCTCATGATGACATTGCTGATTCTTTATCCTTTTGTTTCATAGTGTAGGCTTGAAAACCCTCAGAGGCTTTAGAGGGAAAATTTGAGCTCTGTGTTGGTTGTAGGCCTCAACAACTGTGGCAAATTGCCCCTACACCATTTCAATTATAGAGTGCTTTTCTTTTTTTCCCCTTTATTCTCCACACACAATTCTCCCTTTTTGTGTTTTCCCTACTTATTACTTATTTCTTGTTACTTATTTTGTTATTACCAAGGAATTAATTGCTTGTTTCTCTTTCCTTCTACCCTCCATACCTGGCTTCTTTTATGGAAGGAAGAAGTTTGGTTTGGAGAACCTGCTATAGTTTCTGGAGGACAATAGGAAGGCCTAGAGGAAAATAATATATTTTAGAATGAGAATGTTTGAGAACCCCCTATTTTTGATAGAAATACTAGTCTGAAATTTAACCTGTTCCTTAAAGTTATCTTTGGGAGTTGATAATGGTGGGGTAAGATGAGAATCCTTAGTTCAGCCCTAAATATTTGAAGTATTGTATTTCTAATTTTGTATAGGGCAGTGTTAGTAAAACTATAAAAGTAACATACTTTTTAACTCTTTACCTAATATGATAAGAGAAAATTTTTCTCATTTTTACATAGATAAGAACCACCTGGGGAATAATTGTGGGTTCCATTTTCAGGTATTCTGAATCAGTAAATCTGAACTAGAGCCCAAGAAAACTGCATTTTATAGTTTTCCAGGTAATTCTGATTAGAGAGGTGATTCATGAAATACACTTTGCGAAACATTGTCATAGGGTTTGAAATGTTTCCCAGAAATGTATAATGGTTTCTTTGATTTTGTTTTTCTTGTAGCAACTAGAAATGAACAAATCACAGCTCAACCTGCCAGTGGCAAATCATGACATCCCACCAGATGCTGTACGGGATAAGAAATTATGCAGACTTCCACCATTAGATACCAGTACTCTTGTAGGGGTCTTTGTGGAGTATATCATCTCTCCTAGTCAATTCTATATCCGTATCTATAGCAGGGATTCATCAGAGTTACTCGAAGACATGATGATTGAAATGCGGTAGGAGTTCTGTTGTTTTTAGTTTATTTTTCATGTATCTTACTATCTTATTCAATAGTTTCAAATATTTTGGTCTTAGGATTCTTTAAAAATTAGGAACAAACTGGGTACAATGCCTCCTGTCAATAATCCTACCCCTTTGGGAGATTGCATGAGACCAAGAGTTCAAGACTAGCCTGAGCAATGCAGTGATTTCTACAAAAGATAGAAAAATCAGCCTGGTGTGGTATCATGTACCTATAGTCCTAGCTACTGTGAAGGCTGAAGTAGCAGGATCATTTATACCAGGAGTTTGAGGTTGTAGTGAGCTAAGACAACACCACTTCTCTCTAGCCTGGGCAACCTGTGAGACCCTGTCTCAAAAAAAAATTGATTCCCAAGAGAGCCTTTGTTTATCAATATTTATATGTAAATTAAAACTGAAAACTTTAAAAATCCACATGTAATATAAATAACATTTTATTAAAAATAACTTTTCCAAAATATTAGAAGAGTGGCATTGTTATATAATTTAACATCTCTCTTTAATGTCTGGCTTACTAGAAGAAAGTTAGGTTTTAAGATTTGCTTCTCCTGAGATATGTTATTTTGTTTGAAGTATATGAAAACATCTGGCCTCACCCTATGTATGGTTTGGTAAAAAGTATTTTAATAGCCTTTTCAAAAAATTGTGGATATTCATTTTTGATATTATCCCCAAACTTGACAAGTGGAACTTTCTTAGTTACAATGCAAAATTTGAACTTTTTACACTCTAGTGCATTGCACCTTGAATGGATCCAAATCTCTTTATGTGATTGCAGACCCCAGTGCCAAATTAAATTACAGGGCTCCTTGTTTAAAAAGTGAGAATTTCAAGAAAATAATAGCAGATAATAATAATAATAATACAGGGTTCTTCTAAGCAGGAACTCGAAACCGTCTCTGTTGTTTGTTTGTTCGTTTTTGCAGTTTTTGGCCAGGCCAGGCTTGAACCCACCTCCTCCAGTATATGGGGCCGGTGCCCTACTCCTTGAGCCATAGGCGCTGCCCATGAAACTATCTCTGACTGAATCTTTTTTTACCCACATATAACTTTATAATATTATGTACTGGTCATTTAGGAAATAACTAGTTCACTGAATTATTCCAAGTGTTAACACATTTTATCACATTATATTTTTTAAAAATAATATTCATTAATGTTATCATTGATCTCATTAAAGAAGTATTAAGTATTGGAGAGTTGTTCCATCATGGTAATAGATATAGCATTTCCCAAATCCTAACTTTTACTTTAAAGCTTAAATTTTATCATTGATAATATATACTGTCAATTATTTTCCTTGAAGTGACAGGCTCACTTCATTTTTAAGAAAATGAGTGTCAGATACCTGAATCTGAATAAACATGTTTGCTAGTGGTTCTATCCAGCAAAAATGGTGTAGGGTACCAAAAAAAAAAAAAAAAAAGTCTAGCTCATCTTCTAAGTAAAAATCATGTTCCACGAGAAAAGCCGCTAGTTCAGTTCACAACTCACATGTTTTTCCTTCAGGTAACTTGGGATATGCTTTGTGTGCTTTTGTTTTTATCATAGACTATTGAAAATGCTGTCACTCAGCAGTTGAAATTTAATAAACTTAATATCCTTGATAATGCAGTAATATTTATTTTTAAGTGAAACTGGGTTTTTTCTACTTTTTTTTTTTTTTTTAAATATAGAATCTCACCCTATTGCCCCTGGCTAGAGTGCAATGGTATCATAGCTCACAACAACCTCAAACTCCTGGGCTCAAGTGATCCTCTTCCTCAGCCTCCAGAGTACTTGGGAATACAGGCATTTGCCACACATCCAGCTAGTTTTTTATTTTTAGTAGAGACAGCTCTTGTTTAGGCTGGTCTCAAACTCCTGAGCTCAAGCAATCCACTCACCTTGACCTCCCAGAGTGCTAGGATTACAGGCATGAGCCATCAAAGCCAGGCTATTTTTTCTTTTTTACAGTAAATTCATGGCAGTGACAAGTAGATGACTACAAATAAGTGATGCTTGGTGCCATTGCTTTGATTTAGCTAAGATACCTGGAGATTTACTCACTGTTGCATTTATACCAGTAATGCGTTTATCAACACAATGAAAAGGGCAGATACGTTAGTATTTATCAATATTATGGAAATAGTTTTGATCTTATGGATTTCCTCCAAGCGTATCAGGACCCAGGGGTTCATGGGCTATACTGAAAACTACAGCACTAAATTATCTCTTTTTCAACTAAAAACTATGTCCTTTGTTAGTAAACACCATGTTAAATGTGGACTTTTCAATTACTTTAGATTTACTCATTAATAACAATTTTTTTATATTGGTGTCATATATAAGAATGATTTATTTCATTTTTTTATCTCCAGAAATATTTCATGTTTTTTATTTTATCACATTACTTATCTCCTACCCCAGAATACCTGGCATAATATAATTATACATAATTACTTTGTAAAAATACTTCTCATGAGGTCAGACAGTTAAGTTTGCAAACTCATCTTAGAAAAAGAACTAAATATGACTATGGTCACCAGATGGCCAAGGGGAGGAGAATACTTCACAGGTGACCATTGTTAGTGATATTCAGCAATGAGGCATGTAGTACTTTTTCTAGGACAAGTTCATGAACTTAATTGTCTAACCTTGTATATTTCATTCTAGTATGCTTATGAGATTTTTGTACATGTTTTGAAGCACACTCATTAGCTCTGTGACCTTTAAGTTATTTTACTTCTCTGGACTGCATCGTCTTATCTTCAAAGTGGGATAATAACAATATCTTCTTTAGAGTTGTAAAAATTAAAGTACTTAGAGACTAGTTCAAATTTTGTCTGCTGTTATTATTTAATATTAATACTGTAATAACTGTATCTTTGGTGTTGGGATGTTGAGGCACAAGCACAACAAAGAGAAGTAATGCATGGCCTTTGCCTTCTTGATCACCATGACTAGCTGAGAAGATAAGTGGGAGATTGTGGAAAGAAGTGGTTCTGTCTGGGCAAGGTTAAGGAGACCTTCACAAAGGAAATAATTGAGCTATGCCTCAAAAATAAGTTAGAATTTGCCAATTTAAGGTGTGAATAGGTAGATTCAGGTCCTATCAGTGGCATCAAGGCCAACATTAACAAAGGATTGGGTGGTCAGCTCTGGGAACAACAAATTGGAAAGTAGAGTTAGTACTAAGTAAAGTTTAGGGGACAGCGACTTGATGTGAAACTAGAAGACTATGGAAGAGCTAGATTCTGAATATCATGGAAAACAGTTTTGACTTACTCTGTAGACAGTGAGGCACCCTTGAAGGTTTTCAGAAAAGAAGGGCATCAACAGTTCATATTTTAGAAGGGTAACTCAACTCGTATTATAGAATATAGATGGTGTGAAGGGAACATCCATTAATAGGCTAGTCTTGGTGAGAGTGAGAGAAAAGAGATGAATTGGGGAGAAATTAGCAAAGTGAAATTCTCAGGGGACAATAATAGAATTAAGAAGAGCAAAGGAGAGAAGGAAACTATAAAAACTGGCTTTAAGGTGGTGCTGTGCTCAGTTTGTAGAGCGCCAGCTATGTACACTTGAGGCTAGCAGGTTCAAACCCAACCCAGGCCAGCTTAAATCAACAATGACAACTACTGGCTCGGTGCCTGAGGCTCAAGTGGCTAAGGCGCCAGCCACATACACCTGAGCTGGCAAGTTTGAATCCAGCCCAGGCCCCCCCCCCAAAACAACAATGATGGCTGCTACCAAAAAATAGCTGGGCATTGTGGCAGGTGCCTTGTAGTCCCAGCTACTTGGGAGGTGGAGGCAGGAGACTCGCTGGAGCCAGGAATTGGAGGTTGCTATGAGCTGTGATACCACAGTACTCTATCCAGGGTGACAGCTTGAGGCTCTGTCTCAAAAAAACAAACAAAAAGAAACCAATGACAACTACTACAAAAAATAGCCTGATGTTATGGTGGGCACGTGCAGTCCTAGCTACTTGGGAAGCTGAGGCAAGAGAATTGCTTAAGCCCAAGAGTTTAAGGTTGCTGTGAGTTGTGACATCATGGCCCTCTACCAAAGGTGAAATAGTGAGACTCTGTATTTAAAAAAAAAACCCCAAAAACTGGCTTTAGAGATTTGGGTAGGTTTGAAGTTGAGACAAGTTAGAAGTTTATACATCATGCCTCAAAGGTATCTATGAGAGGTAGTCATTCAACAATTTGTTTCTGTTTTTTTCTTTCTTTTTTTTTTTTTTTTGTTTGTTTGTTTTTTTGAGACAGAGTCTTACTATGTTGCCCAGGGTAGGGTGCTGTGGTGTCACAGCTCACAGCAACCTCAAACTCTTGGGCTTAAGTGATTCTCTTGCCTGAGTCTCCTAAGTAGCTGGGACTACAGACACCCACCACAACGCCCAACTATTTTTTGTTGCAGTTGTCATTATTTAACTGGCCTGGGCTGGGATCAAACCCGCCAGCCTCTGTAGGTAGCTAGTGCCATAACCACTGTGCTACAGGCACTGAGCCGTCATTTGACAATTTGAAAAAACCATATTAGTTTCAATTA
Organism: Arctocebus calabarensis; assembly: GCA_963573935.1. Taxonomy (NCBI): domain Eukaryota; kingdom Metazoa; phylum Chordata; class Mammalia; order Primates; family Lorisidae; genus Arctocebus; species Arctocebus calabarensis. Next base: position 4,413 of record CAUYON010201378.1, on the reverse strand, counting down.
GTGTTAGCTGCTATTACAAAGATATACCATAGTAGTGTAAAAAAGATAAAAGTTTATTTCTAAGTTCCCATAATAGTCCGGATCTAAGCATGACAGACTGGTATGATAGCTCCATGATGTTAGGGATACTGATGTTCTCTAATCTTTAGAGATCTAATCTAATAACATGTTGTCCTTATCCACATGGTCTTGAGGGTGGGTCACCACCACATTCTTTCACTAGAAAGTGGGGAAAAAATAGGGAATTGGTAGATAGGCCTTTTTTATTTTTTAAGACACAACCTGGAATTTTCACACTTTTTAAAAGAAATGGTGGTAAAATACACATTAAATTTACCATTTAATAATTTTCATATTTCATTAGCCAGAACTTAATATTCACATAGCCATATCTAGTTGTAAGGGAGATATGAATGGCTATATGCCTAGTTGAAATTTGGGAATTCTGTTACTGGGGGAAAAGGAAAGATGATAATGGGTTTTGAAGGACAATTAGCATGTTTTCCATATAGTTGGAAATATAGCTTGAAGCCAAAACGGATGCAGGATATTCTAGAGATAGTGATTAGGAATCTTGAATTTATCAATAGTGGTGTCATGAAAGTGAATGAGATAGTGTACAGGAAGAATAATAATAAATAGCTAATACTTATTAGTTAATGCTTACTATATTTGTATATATTACTAAATATTTTAACAAAGGTTTTGTTATTGTTCCACCTCAACAAGAAAACTGAAGCACAGAAAGATGAAGTCACACAGCTAATAAATGACAGAGTCAGAATTTGAACCCAAGTTACTGGTTCTTGAGCTGTTACTGTTATACTTCCTAAAGATAGGATCCTAGTGAACCTGAACTTTAAAGGCAGTACAGAGCCAATAAAGAAATAATCATTGAGGGCTGGGCGCAGTGGCTCACGCCTATAATCCAAACACTCTGGGAGGTTGCAGTGGTTGAATTGCTTGAGTTCAGGAGTTTTGAGAACAGCCTTAGGAAAAGCAAGATGCTATCTCTACTAAAATAGAAAAACTGAGGCAAGAGGATTGCTTGAGTCCAAGAGTTGGAGGTTCCTGTGAGCTGTGACACCATAGCACTCTACCCAGGGCAACAGCTTGAGACTCTGCCTCAAAATAAAAAAGAAAGAAAGAAATAGTCATTGACAAGCAAGAAGTAGGAGAAAATTGTGTCTTCAAAACTAAATAAGAAAGTTTGAAAGAAGTTAGAGCAATGGTACAGAGATCAAATATATTGAAGGCATTGGAGAGAGTCCATTGGATTTGGGAATTGACAGGTCACTGATGTCTTAAAACTAATCCATTTTAGGAGTGGTGGGGAGTGAAGTCAGATTACATTCTGTTCAGCAGAGAATGTGAGATTAGAAAAGTAAGATATAAATTTCTATTTGAAGAAGTTGATCAAGACAAGAGATTTGCATGAGAAAAAAACAATTAATTAACATTAATGAGCATTAGCAAAAGTCAAGATTTTGTCTTTGTATTTTTGCCAAGGCTTTCCAGCTCTTACTACATTGATAAAAATGATCTTTAATTTTTCTTCCCTTATGGGTATTTCTGTACTATGGAACTCCACAGGCGCTGTTATTCTAATCAGCTGGTTTCTGATCGATATGTCATGCCTGAATCTTTTATCCAACCGGGACATCTCTGTTGTGTGAGAATTTCAGAGGATAAGTGGTGGTATCGGGTCATTATCCATCGAGTCCTTGGGAAACAGGAAGTTGAAGTATTCTATCCAGACTTTGGAAATATTGGAACTGTTCAAAAGTCCTCTCTGAGGTTCCTCAAGTGAGTTAAACTTGATAAGAACAATGTTGAAGCTCTGTGGGTTGGGAATCTCTCATCATTTTCTTTTGCCTTTCTTCCTATATCCCTCCTCCTTTCCATCCTTCTTTCTCCTTGGTACATATTTGACAACTGATAATTTTGTTTTGCAGTTGGATTGTAATATCTTGTGTCATCTTTCACATAACTATGAATTTGAATGGACCATGATCCTAAATTTCAGTGTCTTATTAAGAAAATGATTAAGGTCATGCTAAGAGGTACATTTAAATAGCAGGAAGGTTGAACTGTTAAAAACTATAATTTCTTAGATTCCTTTATAGTGTAAAATATTACTTTTAAGTTTGATAAAATACTCTGAAATTATATGAATAAATAAAATCAAGAAATGGATTAGACATTCTACAGATTATAGTTTTTAAAATATGATGAATGATTTATGTATTTGATTCTCCATTGCAGGTGCTGCTACACAAAGCTTCCAGCTCAGGCCATCCCTTGTTCTTTGGCTTGGGTGAGACCAGTAGAGGTAATTTTCGATTGTTTTCCACTTAATTGTTTTCCAGTCCTTAATGTCCTTGGACATTTGAGGGCTTAATATGTTCTAAGAAAAGTGATACAAAATAAAACCTAGAACTAACCTGCAAAGAAATCCCTATATATAGTGTGGAAGGTAGATACATTGACACAAACCATATTGTGTCCAATTTGCCATAGTAGAGGTTTTTATCATGTATGGTAGAAGTAAAAAAGGAAGAGTGCTTGTGTCTGTCCATAGTTGTCTGGGAGGGCCTCATAATAGTGTTGCAATCTGAGTGGATTTTTGGTGGGAGATTAGGTATGTAAATGGACAAAGAGAAGGAAAGGCATTTTATGCAAAGAGAGAGTAGCATGAAACATCTCAAATTTGAGAAATTTTAAGTATTTCTGTTTGGCTACAGGTTATAGGATGAACTGAAGTGGGTGCATTCTTTCTAATGTCAAAGAAATAGGCAGGAACCTAATGTGGAGACCCACATTCAGAAGTCTGAACATTGTCCGTTAGATGCTAGGAAGCAACTAGAAGGTGTAAATAGGAAACTGCCAGAGTCAGATATGTGTTTTTAAGAACGTTCTCTAGTAATATTATGGGAGAGTTTTCAAGTGGGATGGAGCAGGAGGCATTTTCATTCACTTGGATTCATGTGTTTATGTAATTATCTCATGCACCTAACTTTATGATTTTCCTTCAGAACTCTTAATAACACATACCTACACGTTTATTATACCATATTTGTCTTTTTAACTTAAACTACTTATCATTTGCTTACATATAAATAGATTATAATTTAAAAAAAATTTTATCTGAAAACTACAGTAAACAGGACAGAAAAAAAAGTTACCTATAATTCTATCACTCAAACATATCCAGTTTAGAAATTTGGTATGTATTTCTTCCAGTTTATTTTATTGGATATTGGTAGCAAGGGTTTTTTTATAGTAATCAGAATATATTATTTTGTATTATACTTTTTCAGTTAGCATTATAACAAATACTTTTCCTCATCTTTTTAAAATTTCAAAATATTAAAGGGGTACAGGGATAGCTTTTATAATACTTTAGTCAAGACTGTAAATGTGCCCATCACTCAAATAGTGTTCATTGTACCTTTTAGGTAGGTTTTTACCTCTCCCTCCCTGCTTCTTGATTTCCAACAATTTTTACTTTCGGTACCCATATATGCCTATCAGTTCCGATTTATTAGAGAGTATGTGTGGTGTTTTTCTATTCTTGAGATAGTTTACGTAGGATAATGGTTTCTAATTCCATCCAAATTGCTGCCAAAGACATTAATTTTTTTTTTATGGCCAAATACTCCACAGAATATATATATACCACATTTAGTTAGCCCACTCATGCATTGACGAGCACTTGGGTTGATTTCACCACATCTTTGCAGTTGTGAATTGTGTGTGATAAACATTCAAGTACAGGTATCTTTTTGATAAAATGACTTTTTTTTTTACTTTGGGTAGGTACCCAGTAGTAGGATTGCTGCATCAAATGTTAGTTTTTTGAGAACTCTCCATACTGTTTTCCATTGAGATTGTCTGTTTGCTCTGTTAATTATTTATTTGGCTGTACAAAAGCTTACTAATTTAATGAGGTCCCATTTCTTTTTTATTGTTGCTGTAATTGCCTTTGAGATCTTAGTCATCAATTCTTTGCTTAAGCCATTATCTAGAAGAGTTTTTCCCGCATTTTCTTCTTGGTTTCATATCTTACATCTAAGTCAGCTATCCATCTTGAATTAATTTTTGCAAGTGGTGAGAAATAGAGGTCCTCTTTCATTCTTCCACTTGTGGCTATCCAATTTTCCCAGAACCATTTATTGAATAGGGCTTCTTTTCTCCAGTGTAGGTTATTGCCTCCTTTAAAAGATAAGTAGTTGTAAGTAGATGGTTTTATTTTATTTTATTTTATTTTATTTTATTTTTTTGAGACAGAGCCTCAAGCTGTCACCCTGGATAGAGTGCTGTGGCATCACAGCTCACAACAACCTCCAATTCCTGGGCTCAAGCGAGTCTCTTGCCTCTGCCTCCCAAGTAGCTGGGACTGCAGGCGCCCGC
>CAUYON010201373.1:0-12745 GCA_963573935.1 Arctocebus calabarensis | reverse complement strand
TAGTCCCAGCTACTCGGGAGGCTGAGGCAAGAGAATCGCTTAAGCCCAAGAGCTGGAGGTTGCTGTGAGCAGTGTGACGCCACGGCACTCTACCCAGGGCGATAAAGTGAGACTCTGTCTCTACAAAAAAAAAAAAAATATATCTCCCTCTCTCCAATACCTCAGCATTCTTTTACAGGATAAGAAAAACTCATTCCCCTTGACTGTGTTAAGGCTATCTCCTCTTTATCCCTTATCCAAATAAAAACTGACCTCCTTTCCTTCCTGGGGGTTCTAGGATATTTTTTAAAGCCTAGATTCCCAATTTTGTGGCCTCAGTTAAACCTCCATAAATGCCACTAAGGATTCTCTAACTGACCCCCTAGACCCACACCAGCTTTGGTCAAGTTCCTTCCGTTCCCTACAATCCTCTGTCCCAAGCACTCTCCCTTCATCTCCCCCCGATCCCTGCTATCCATTTTACTTCTCAGTGTCAGAATACCAAGGGTGTGCAATAGGAATCCTGACACAGAAACCTCATATTAATCACCTTCCAATAGCATTCCTCTCAAAACAGAGTTCAAAGCCCTAGACTGGCCCCCTGGTTTCCGAACAGTGGCATCCATGTCCTTCCTTCTCTCGGAAGCCCAGAAATTTACCTGCCATGCTGCCACAGTTCTGCTTACCCCCATAACATCCCATCCCTTTTAAAACACCAACACTTATCATCTTTAATCTCTGTACCTCATTTACTCCATCTTTTAATCCTCTTTATAGAAAACCCAGAACTTCAGTTTATCCCTGGCCAAGAATATAACCTCTCAGCTGCCCTCTACTCACATGACCCCCACGCTTCTCAGAACTCATTTCATGATTGCTGGCCTTTAATCATGGTAGCATTATACTCTTTTCTTAACATCTCTCTCTTTCCCTTACCTAACACCAAAGACACCTGGTTTATCAACAGCAGTTCTTCTGAACCCAGTGCTCATTTCATTGCCAAGGCAGGCTTTGCTATTGTGTCTTCTTCCCACACTATTGCCTCCATTACTCTACTCTACCTCCCGGCACTTCCTCACAACAGGCAGAACTCTTAGTCCTCACTAAAGCCTTACAACTCACACAAGGCTGCTCCACCAACATATACACAGATTCTAAGTACATTTTCCACATCATTCATTACCATGCAGCTATACAGCAAGAAAGAGGATTTATTACCACTTAAGGCTCCTCTATTATCAATGCCATGTTCATTAAAAACCTCCTAAATGCAACCACAGTCCCAAAGGAAGTAGCCATCATCCACTGTAAGGGTCACCAAAATAAAAGAGATCCAATTTCCAAAGGCAACCAAAAAGCTGATATAGAAGCCAGACGAGCAGCTCAGTACCCCTTATACCCCTCTCACCCCAGAAGGACAGTACTTGTCCTTTGATAAATTCTTTCCAATATATACATCCGAAGAACAGAACAATTACCAGCATCTTCCTATAAGAGGAAGACGGTTCCTTCAACAGGGAAAATTTATTCTTCCTTCCTCCCAAGCATAAAATATCCTCTTTTCCCTCTACAATAGCCTTCACGTTGTCTTCAAGCCTTTTCACACCCTTCCTTCTCCTCTTCTTTCCATGACTATCTTCCCTTTTAAAACAAATAACCCAGTCATGCACAGTCTGCACCCAAGTTTCACCCCAGGGAGCCATAAACACATCCCCCTTTTCCCACACATCAGGCCCAGGGCCAAACCCCCAAACAAGATTGGCAGATGTCTTCTGTATGAAAATATAAACTTCTTCTAGTTCGAGTTGGTATCTTCTCAGGATGGGTCAAAGCCTTTCCAATGACAAGGAAGAAAGCCCAGGAAGTTGTCTCCTCCTTCCTTCGCCACATTATTTCTACATTCAGCCTCCCTAGCTCTATTCAGAAAACAACGGCCCAGTTTTCATTAGCCAGATCACCTCCCAAATCTCACAGACCCTAGGAATTCATCGGTGCTTACATGTGTCTTATAGGCCCCAATCATCAGGAAAAGTAGAACAAATGAACAATATCCTAAAACAACATCTCATTAAATTAGTACTCCAACACAAGATTGGATTAAACTCCTCCCCATGGCTTTACTCCCATTCACTCTACCCCTTGCAAACTGCTCTTTTACAGCCCTTTTGAAATAATATACAGTAGAACTATTATTCTGGGCCCAAGGACCCCTTCCAGACTTCATTACAGGAAACTATTTTCCCATCCACCAGGAAACCAGGGACAAACTTAGAAAAACAATAAATCAGCTTCTACCCCAACCCTCAGCAGAAAAAATCAGAGATGAATTGGCAGGACATGTTTTCCTTAAATCTCCCTTGCCCCACAAGTCTCTCCCTCCTCCTAGATAGGTCCCACACCACTCTTTACAGCATCCCCATGGACTTCCTGATCTGGATCCACCAATCCCGAATAAAGCTGTGTCCTACAAAGAAACTTCCAACAGTGGAAGACTCCTGCTGGAAACTGCAAGTACTTTCCCCCACCACCTTAAAACTCACCAGGATCTCCGAAGAGTTCACTTCACTGTAAATATGTAACATTTCTCCCTGATTCTTCTCTTTTCTCCATGACTTTTCTCAAGATGCTTGGCTACTCTCTTATGTTTGAAACTGGGATGAACTCTTTGAAGCCTTTAAAGACCTGTGGCTATAAGGCACCTTCCAAGACTTTCCCCCTGACGAAAATCAATTTTTCCTCTTCCTGCTTCTATTCTTCTGGTTACCCCTCCTGTCAATTCTCACCTTATCCCCACCCACTCCACCTCAACAGAATGCATAGGCTGTCTTTCTACTCAACATTTGTATACTCCTAAATACCTTGCTAACCCTCATTCTCATGTCCATACACTCGATTCTTACCTGAAATCCCCCTTTTTGCTAGCTACACTTACTGTTATGATGTTACCAAAGCTTCTGAATGTTCTTATGGAGGAAAGAAATACTGGACTAGTAAATTAAGAATGATAGATGCCCCAGAGGCAAAGTCAAGGCTACTGTATGCTGGACCTACCTCACACATGTATGATTATAAGATGGAGAAGTTCAGGACATAGGATGTCAGTAAGAAACAAAACAAATCATTAACAAAACTCTTCCAATCTAACCCCATCACCCTATAAAAGAGTAGACCTCACTGGCCTACAAGACATACAGCAATAGTCCCTTATTCCCTGGCTTTTAAATACCTCTTTCTCAGCTGTCCAGAACTTTTCCTCTCTCCTTGCCCCCTCAGGATGCTGGATGTGCCTTTATCTACACCACAAGTTTTGCAACCCTATACTGGTACACATATAACTCTTCCATTCTGGCAGAAAATAACAGCTCTTTTTGGCCTCATAACTGGGGACATTCCACTCCCAATTTAACCTGTTTCAATCTCACTAGTATAGGAAAATCTGTAGGCTTTATAAATCCTGATCTCTGTTCCTTCAACTCACTTTTCCCTTGTCTCCTTCCTATTGTACCCCTCCAAGAATACTGTTTCTCTGTGGCCATTCTATCTGTCAGTGCTTGCATGCTACCCATTCTGGTCTTTGCACCAGACTTTTCCTCACCCTCCAAGTTTCCTTTCTGATTGACTCCTCCCTAAATCAGGCCCTGACATATTCCCCTACTTTGGAAAAAAAGAGAGAGAGAGAGAGAGACATTATCTTCCCTCTACCTTGAAACAGGCATAGTGGCTGGAAGTGACACAGATATTGCAGACATTAATACATCAACCCATTTTTACCACCAACTCTCCCTAGATCTTTAACGAAGACATGGGAAGAGTAGCAGACTCTTCAGTCACCCTACAATCCCAAATTAATTCTTTAACTGCAAAGGAACTCCAAAATCACCAAGCCTTAGATTTAATTACAACAAAAAATGGAGCAGTACTTTATGGGGGACATCCTGAGGAGAATGTTGCTTCTTTGTTAACCAGTCAGGAATAATCACCATCAAAGTAAAGGAACTCTACGAATGGATCAAACAGAGACAAACAGATCTGGAATTATCTAATCCCAGGTCCTTACTTGATTATTGGCCTCCTTGGTTATTGTCTATCATAGAGTCACTAATTATGATTTTTCTCATTCTCAGTTTGAGACCAGTAATCCTCCATCTCATCTTCTGATTTATTGATCAGGCAGTCACCTGGAAAACAACTGCTCATATCCTCGCCCTACATGAGTATCAACCAGTTCAAACTGAAGACTCAAGAATGTTCCTGTAAACACCACTCCCTTCCCTCTCCCATCTTCCTTTTTTTTTCCCTTACAGGTAGCCCATGCTGCCCCTCATCCCACAGGAAGCAGTCAAAGAGACACCATACTCATCATTCTGTCTCCTTATAATAAACTAAAAAGACTGGGATGATAGTAGTATAGAGGGACACACCCAAATAGAACCCACCAGCCCAAATAGAACCTACCAGCCCAAGGAGAAATGAATGCATAGAATGTCTCACTCGGGGAAAGGGAATGTGCCAATCCCTACCCTTCCAATCTTTTAAAATACCTATCCACCTTAACTGATATGCTGACTTCCTTCTTAAACTCCACTCACCTGCACCCAGGTGAAAATAAAGGCCGATATGGCCCACGTAGAACCTGGACTCTGTTTCCTTTCATTTTACATTTTGGAATAATCTTTTATTTTCAGTCTTTGACCTCACACACTGAGTTATGCTGATTATTATTTGGAAAAGAGGTTGGTGTAGTCTTTGCTTTGAACGTTTATGTATCAAATTGTAATTTTGAAAATGGAAGAACAGAATAGTCTTGGAGAGGCTACTCTCACTGTTCTCCAGAATCCTGGCCTTCTGACAAATAAAGTTTGGTGGACCTATTCCAAACGTATTAGCTGACAGTGACAGGCAGCCAGACCTTCTTGATCAGGTAACATTTCCCTACCCCTGCAGGGTCTTTTTCTACATATACAAAGTTCAGGCATCAGCCAAGAATTTGGAAGGAATTTGTATGCAGACTTTGGTCTCCCCCATCTGTGTCTCTCTTTTTTGTAGGACTCCCCTACATTTTCAAGTCATTCTTATTGCCCCCCAAAAGTCTGTATTCTGATGTCTTACACCAAAAACACTGAGGACTTACTGACTAATAAGGCCTAGCTACCTCACACTACATGACCAGAAAAAAGTGATGTAAATGGGGATCCCATTGCAATTCCTTTCTTTCAAGAATCTAATTCCCTCTACTTTCTGTTTGTATGATATTATTCTCTCATAACTTTTAATATTTGTTTTTTGTTTTTCCAGTTTAGAATCACATATAATTAATAAATAAATATATTCCCAGTGAATAAGAAAATACAAATATGAAACCTGCCCTTTACAGAAATTTTGTCAGTTTTTCACAGTTCCTTCTTCACAATCCATCTCACCTTCCAAAAAATCAGTAGCTTTTTAAAACCATCTATCAACAAATTTGGCATATAAAATAACAAAACAATCTAAGAATCCCTAGTAGAGTCCCAAAGACATACTTTACTATATGCAGTGTGTAGTTTCTAATAAAAAACAGGTGAAATATATACTGTATTGTGTATGCTATTTTCTCCTAGAAATTACAATGTAAACTTCAGCTGGGCCTCCTAATTTATTACTAAATACTAAGATGAAGGAACTATCCTTCATGTTTGAGTCAAATTAAATGGCAATGATACAGGGTCCTACCATTCTGGGCTGGACGAGGATCCCTGTTTCCTAGGCCTAGACAGACAGACTGCTTTTTCTCCAAAATATACTCTCTGAATGCAGGCAAGACAGGAGAAAAGCAGTTTTTCCAGTATTTCAGGTAAGCCTGGCCTCTTCTGCAGTATACTCCCTACCACTTATGCCAGGAGATGGAAAGACTATATTCTTTTGTTAATATACTCATTCATTAGCTAATCAACATTGAAAAAGTGTCTTCCTATCTGCCAAGTCCTGGCCAAATATACTTCTCAAGATGTCCCTATTTACAAAACAGTAGACAAAAAAGCCACATGGGACTTCCCACTTGGGTCTCCCTCCTCTGCCAGAGGCTCTGGTGCCTTTTATTCCTTCTATATCCCTTATCTAATAAATCCCATCTTATCACTGATCTATGTGGTCTATGTGTTCACTCTTCAAATCTCTAAGATAAAGAACCTACTACAGAAAAAAATTCCTTCTACAGCAACATTTTTAAAAGACATATTAAAAATTTGAGCTTTCAATGACCTATACTCCTTTAAACCTACATATTAGAGTCAGAAATTACATGGATAACATCAAAACTAAGTGCATTCGTTTATACTTTTCTTCTATCATATAAAACATATACCTGGGTTCTGGCTCTGGTTTTGGCTTGGCAGGGTGTTGCTGTCTTTTAAGTAAGACTGCCTAGAATAAGAAAAAGTAGAGTTGACATATGTAGGGAAACAACTTTATAACCTCCAAAATATTAATTCCACTGATGTTCTATTATCATGAAAGAAGGAACCATTTCATTGTATTATAAATATAAACATTCACATAATTCATAAGTACTATAATTGTTGAATTTTCTTACCTTTTCACACCACCCAGTAATATAATTCTTACTAATTATTTCAGTGAGCAAATATCCTTACAAATTAATTACAGATGAGATTTTTATTTATTTGTTGGTCTTCTGTCTAATCAAAAAAAAAAGGATTTAAGATGGCTTTCTTAATGGGGAAAGGGGCAATGGAGGGGAGGGGAGGGGAGAGGATGTGTGGAGGGAGGATGATTGGTGGGATCACACTTACAGTGCATCTTAGAAGTGAAAATTACTAAATGCAGAATATAAATGTCTTCATATAGTGATTAAAGGGCCATGAAGGCTATGTTTAATAGTTCAATGAAAATATTTTAGATTGTATATGAAGTCAGCACATTGTGCCCCATGATTGCACCAATGTACATAGTTACGATTTAATTTTTTAAAAGTTTGTAAAAATAAAAATAAATAAAAAATAAATAAATAAAAAGATGGCTTTCTTGCAGAAAACACAATACAAATTAAAAAATCAGGTAAAAAAATGTAAGGGTTAAAAAAAGGGTAGAAAAATAATTCCAAATATTATCTGATATTTTTGGATATGTCCTCACAGATTTGGCTCTCAAATTCCTAGCTATCAAAGTGTTATAAACTTAATTGGGTTCCTGACACCAGTTGACCTGCTTCTAGTAGTTCTCCAAAGAAAGTTCAACGGAAGCACAGCATGAATCAAAAGTGAAAGTGGATAGAAACTGGAAGTAAACCTGGGGCAGCCCAGGAAGCTTAAAATAGAAAGCAAAAGTCACTTGCAGGAGCTTTAGTATAACAAAGAGAAATTTTATCTAAGGGCAAAAAAGTAAGCCTAGAGCACTTCCATAGTCAGAAGTGGATCCCTCTCATGAGTGAAGAGAAAGAGGGAGAGAGACAGAGTCTCAAAGGTATAAATACACTCTCTCTCTCCATTTGAAATTGTTTTTAACTCTTTCATTGGTCTTACTGCACCTCCAGGCATTAGTGTTTTTTTCTATTGATCATTGATTAGTGTCCTCTCCTATTGGTCAGGACCTCATACCCACATATTACCATTTTTGCTAAGAGTTGCTGAGTAGCACTGGGGGGTGGAACAAGATGACAGCCAAGTAACAGCTTCTTTGCAACTGGGAACAGTGACATTGGGGAGACAAGACTCCAAGCATCTTCTGGCTCTGCCCAGAAACATCCCTTTGGGAATGCAGGAAGACAGCAAGAGACTTCTGGACCCCAAGAGGATGACTAAAGCAGTGGAGAAGTGTCAAGTGGTTGCTAATGGACTGCCACAGCTGTAACTACGACAGCACCAAGATGGGAGACAGGGAAAGCAATCCCTGTGGGGTTTTTTTGTTGTTGTTTGCATTTGGGCACTTGGTGGAATTACCTTCGGAGAACTTGGGCAAGAGTGCAGGTGACTTCAAGCATTGTCCAGAGCACAAGACTGAGTCACTGGGCTGGAATAGAGCAAACATTGTTCTGCTGTGGGCCATGTGCACAGCCCTTGTGGGAGAAATGCCCTGCAGGCTCTGCCTGTTTGGTAGTGGGAGGGCTGCCTTGCAGCCTTGGCCCTTAGGGGAATAGAGTGATGCTGGTTTTGGCACACTATATAAGTGGGCAGCCTCTTTAGGAGAGATCCCAGTGACAAGTGCTTTCCTGGGAAAGCTTCTGCTTAGCCAAAGTTAATGGTTTGAAGTGTCTTTTAAGCGGGCTGGGGAGAGATTTAGGCTCTCAACCCTGCAGGATTTGGGGGCAAAGTAGTCAGCAGAGGCCTCCAATCTCCATCTTATACAGCTGTATCAGCATTGTGATTATCATCTCATACCCCAGAAGATTGCCTGTTGCCCAGACAATATTCATCAAGATATATACAATGCTTTGTTTTTGGATTTAGTTTTTTCTTTTTCTTTTAACTTACCCCACACACACAGATCTTTCTTTTTTATTTTCTCTTTCTTCATTTTTCTAGTATAAAAATAATTTTCCATTGTTGCCTTCTTTAATAAGAAGAAGACCATTTTTGCTACTGTTTCTGCCCCTGTTATTTGGGTTTTTCCCCTAATTTTATCCTATAAGTCTTTCTGTTTCTTTGTTTTGATTGTATTTATAGTATTTTGTCTTGCCTCTCTATTTGGTGGAAGTGAAGTATCATGTCTACTCAGTCTGGCAAAGACTTGCTGACCTCAAGGGAACCACCCAACCCGGAGGTTGGGGGTAAAGGTGTGTGTCACAGCAACCTACTGTACACTTTTATTATTCCTGTCTCCCTCTTTCTGTGCCTCTCTTCTTTTTGTCAATATTCCCTTTTACTTGCCCCTTCTCATTTCTCTTTTTTCTTTTTTGCAAGGCAGCCCTTCCATTGCCTCCTCAGCACCACCAGAGGTTGGGAGTAAAAGTGTGTGTCACAGTACCGTACTGTACACTTTTATTACTCCTGTCTCCCACTTTCTGTGCCTCTCTTCTTTTTGTCAATATTCCCTTTTACTTGCCCCCTCTCATTTCTCTTTTTTCTTTTTTGTAAAAATTTTTCCCTTCCTCCTCTTCAACCATCTCATCCGTTAGTCCTATATCAAAAGGACTCATTAAACCTTAGGCCAGAGGCATGGTAACTTAAAGAGCAAGTGAAAGTGAAAGAAAACACTCATGAAAAAGAATCAGCAGAAAAATCCTAGCAATATGAAAAACCAGGCATGAACAACTCCCCCAAGGGATCATGACGTAGCTACTATAGAGGATTCCACTTATAAAAAAATGTTAGAAAGGACAGAGGGGAATTTAAAATACAGATGATGAAAACAATGAAATTCCAAAAACAGAATCAAATAAGAGATGAATGATATGGAGAATATAGAAAGGATATAACAGAGCTGAAGGAATTGAAGCAATTAGGGAACTTAAAGATGCAATAGAAAGTATCAACAGATTAGATCATGCAGAAGAAAGAATTTCAGAGGTAGAAGACAAAGCTCTTGGCAATAACTCAGATAGTAAAGATGCAGAAAAAAAAAGAGAGAAAGCAGAACATTCACTGACAGAATTATGGGACTTTATGAAGCATTCAAACATATGAGTTACAGGTATCCGAGAAGGGGAAGAAGAATGCCCCAGAGGAATGGAAACCATATTAGAGAATATTATAAATGAAAATTTCCCAAATATCAGCAAAGTTTCTGACACATTTCTTTCAGAGAGATATCGGACTGAAGGTCACCTCAACTCAAATAGAGCTTTTCCAAGACACATCGTGATGAACCTGGCCAAAGTCAAGGCAAAGGAAAAGATTCTGCAGGCTGCCAGGAGTAAGCACCAACTGGCCCACAGGGGCAAATTCATTAGGGTAACTGCAGACTTCTCTAATGAAACTTTTGAAAGCCAGAAGACAATGGTCATCTACCTTTAATCTACTTAAACAAAACAATTTCCAGCCCAGAATTCTATGTCCTGCTAAGCTAAGCTTTAAAATTGAAGGAGAAATCAAATCTTTTACTGATATGCAAACATTGAGGAAATTTTCCACAACCAGACCAGCTCTCCAGGAAATACTTCAACCTGTTCTACACACTGACCATCACACTGGACCACCAGCAAAGTAAGCACCCAGAAATTAAAAGACAGAACTTAGCTTCCACATTGATGCAAAAGGGAAAACTAAACAATGGACTTTTACCAAACAAGATGAATAGAATGCTACTTCATTCATCAATTATCTTAATAAATGTTAATGGCTTGAATTCCCCACTGAAGAGGCATAAAATGGCTGACGGGATTAAAAAACACAAGCCATCCATTTGCTATCTGCAGGAAACACACCTAGCCTCAAAATACAAATTAAAACTCAAAAGAGTTAAAGGTTGGAAGACAATTTTTCAGGCAAATGAAATCCAGAAGAAAAGAGGGGTTGCAATCCTGTTTTTAGATACATGTGGATTTAAAGCAACTAAAGTCAAAAAAGACAAAGATGGACACTTCAGTCAAGGGAAAAATACAATAAGATGACATTTCAATTCTAAATATTTATGCACCCAACTCAAATGCTCCCAGATTCTTGAAACAGACTGTACTTTCTCGGAGCAATATGAGATCTTATAGCTTAAAGTCTCCATAATCACAGGGGACTTTAACACTCCCCTCACAGAGCTGGACAGATCCTCTAGATCAGGATCATCAAACTATGGACCATGGGCCACATCCTTCAGTATGAATTGTATTTGTTCTCGTTTTGTTTTTTACTTCAAAATAAGATGTGTGCAGTGTGCATAGGAATTTAGGAATTTGTTCATAGTTGTTTTTTTTTTAAACTATAGTCTGGCCCTCCAATGGTCTGAGGGACACTGAATTGGCCCCTGTTTAAAAAGTTTGAGGATGCCTGCTCTAGATAGAAATTAAGCAAAGGTATAAGGGACTTAAATGAAACCCTAGAACAACTGTGCTTGACAGACATATATAGAACACTCCATCCCAAAGCAAAAGAATATATATTCTTCTCATCAGTCCATGAACATTCTCCAAAATTGATCATATCCTAGGACACAAACTAAACCTCAACAGAATCAAAAGAATTAAAATTTTATCTTATATCTTCTCAGACCACAAGGCTATAAATATGAAACTCAATTCCAACAAAAAAGTTCAACCCCACACAAAAGCATGGAAATTAAACAACCTTATGCTAAATGACAGTTAGATGTAAGAAGAAATAAAAAAGGAAATAATTAACTTCCTTGAGCATAACAACAATGACGACACAAACTACAAAAACCTGTGGGATACAGCAAAAGCAGTAGTAAGAAGAAAATTTATCACTTTAGATGCCTACATCCAAAAAACAGAAAGAGAGTGCATCAGCAAATTCACAAGCTATCTTTATGGAACTTGAAAAAGAACAATCTAAGCCTAAACCCAGTAGAAGAAAAGAAATATCCCAAATTAAATCAGAGATTAATGAAATTGAAAACAAAAGACTCATTCAGAAAATTAATGAGACAAGGTGGTTTATTTTATTTATTTATTTATTGCATTTTTTGACCAAGGCCAGTTTTGAACCCACCAACTCCAGTGCCCCACTCCTTTGAGCCATAGGCACTGTACAAGGAGCTGTTTTTTTAAAAAAAAATAAATAAATAGATGAACCTTTGACCAGAATAACTAGAAATAGAAAAGTAAAATCTCTAGTAACCTCAATCAGAACTGATAAAGAGGAAATAACAACAGATGCCCCTGAGATATAAGAGATTATCTCTGAATACTAAGAAAGTCTATGCCCAGAAATTTGGATCAATATTTGGAATGACACCCTCTCCCTAGATAAAAATCCTCAAAGAAAGCATAGGAAAAACACTGGAAGATATCGGTCTGGGGGAAAACTTTATGAAGAAGACTTCCATGGCAATTAAAACAACAAAAATAAACAAGTAGGACTTAATTAAACTGAAAAGCTTCTGTACAGCTACGGAGACCACAACCAAAGCAAATAAACAACCTAAACAATGGGAAAGGATATTTGCATATTTTGAATCAGACAAAAGCTTGATAACTAGGATCTAGAGAATTCAAATTAATCCACATGAAAAAAGCCAACAATCCCATATATCAATGGACAAGAGACATCAATAGAAGCTTCTCTAAAGAAGACAGATGAATGGCTAGCAAATACATGAAAAAATGCTCATCATCCTTAATTATTAGAGAAATGCAAAACAAAACCACCCTGAGATACCACCTAACCCCAGTGAGAATGGCCCACATCACAAAATCTCAAAACTGCAAATGCTGGCATGGATGTGGAAAGAAAGAAACACTTTTAGTTTGCTGGTGGGAATGCAAACTAATACAACTTTTTTGGAAGGAAGTATGGAGAGCCCTCAAAGAACTCAAGCTAGATCTTCCATTTGATCCTGCAATTCCACTACCGGGCATCTACCCAGAAGGAAAAAAATCCTTTTATCATAAGGACACTTGCACTAGACTGTTTATCTCAGCTCAATTTACAATTGGCAAAATGTGGAAACAGCCTAAATGCCCACCAACCCAGGAATAGATTAACAAGCTGTGGTAGATGTATACCATGGAATACTTTTCAGCCATTAAAAGAGATGGAGACTTTACATCCTTTGTATTAACCTGGATGGAAGTGGAACACACATTATTCTTAGTAAAGCATCATGAGAATGGAGAAGCATGAATCTTACGTACTCAATTTTAATATGAGGACCCCAC
>CAUYON010201372.1:0-10566 GCA_963573935.1 Arctocebus calabarensis | reverse complement strand
AGACTAGAATAGATGACTACATCTTCCAATGCACAGATAACGGCACGTGGCCACAAATATCATGAGTAGTCAGAGAAACATGGCACTACCAAAAAGGCAAAATACAGCATTAGGAAGTGACCTTAAGGAAGGGAAGACTGGGAAACTGCTCAGAAAAGAACTCGAAACAATTGTGTTAAAGAAGCTCAGAAAACTACAAGAGAACACAGACAAATGATATCAAAAAAATAATACAAATGGCTCAATGCCTGTAGCTCAGTGGCTAGGGTATCAGCCACATACACTAGAGCTGGCAGGTTCAAATCCAACCTGGGCCTGCCAAACAATAATGACAACTACAACCAAAAAATAGTTGGGCATTGTGGCAGGCCCCTCTAATCCCAGCTACTTGGGAGACTGAGGCAAGAGAATCACTTAAGCACAAGAGTTTGAGGCTGCTGTGAGCTGTGACACCACAGTACTCTCCCCAGGGTAACAAAGTGAGACTTTGTGTCAAAAATAAAAAGAAAGAAAGAAAGAAAAGAATACAAGGCAAAACTGAGAAATTTAACAAAGAGAATGAAATCATTAAAAAAAAAAAGAAAAAAGAAATTCTAGAGCTAAAGAGCACAATGACTGTACTGAAAAATCCTACGGAAAACTTCCCCAGCAGACTCAATTAAGCAGAAGAAAGAACTAATGAGCTCATAGATAGATTAGTTGAGATTACTCAGAGAAACAAGAAGAAAAAAAAGAAGGAAAAAGAGTAAAGAAAGCCTATTGGAATTATGGGACCCTTCAAGGCAACCAATACATACTTTATGGAATTTCTAAAAGGAGCAGAAAAAGAGGCAAAAAATTTGTTTAAAGAAATGACAGTAACTGCCCAAATTTGGGGAACACAATGAATATTTAGGTTTAAGAAATGAAACAAAACAAAACAAAAAAATCCCAAACAAACAAGCAAACCTTCCCCCACCCCCGCCAGATATATTAAGTACAGTAATCAAGACAGTATAGTACCAGTATAAAAACAGACATATATTCCAATGCAACAGAATACAAAGCCCAGAAATAAATCCAAGCAATAATATTATTTAATTTGTATTTTGCTGGAATTATCTTTTTATAAATGTAAAAGTCTAATTTCTAAAAATGTTCCTAAAGCAGAATTTAACCTGTTTAGTTTGTTTTTAGATGGAGTCTTGCTCTGCAATCTGTGGTAGAGTGCCATGGCCTCCACCTAGTTCACAGCAATCTCAAACTCCAGGGCTCAAGCCATCCTCCTTCCTCAGGCTCCTGAGTAGCTAGGACTACTGGTGCATGTCATGGTGACTGGCTAATTTATTTTTCTTCAATTTTTTTACAGTTAGAGTCTCACTCTTGCTCTGGTTGTTCTAGAGCTCCTAAGCTCAAGGGATCTTCCCACCTGGGCCTCCCAGAGTGCTAGGCTTACAGGAGTGAGCCACTCACCTAGCCTGTTTAGCATTAAGTTTTTATCTTTTTTATTTCGGTACATTGATGTATATACATCTCTATGTATGTAGGTAGGTAGTAGCTAATAAAAAGATAAAACACAAGCTAATTTGTAAAAACAATAATGGTAAATAATCATAGTAGAGATGTTGAAAATTCTAGGAGTGAGGAGGGCTATGATTTAAAATACACCTAATTAATAAAGTAATAATGGAGCAAAGACTTGGTACTGATGGAGTTAAAACAGGTGACTGCCTAGGGAAAGCAGGTTTTAGGGAAACATGCAGAACAAAGCAGCGCCAAGGGAAAAGGGACTGTGTCTGGACTCCAGGAACAGGGAGGAAGCCAGTGCACTGTGGGGAGCTAGTAAGGAAGAGAGTCACAAAGACTACAGAGTCTTGCTCTGCCACCTGCCGTGGCCTCCATCTAGCTCACAGCAACCTCAAACTCCAGGACTCAAGCCATCCTCTGTTTATAGCCAACTGTGTACACATCACCTTTATTCAGTAAAATGGAGAACAAGTAAGATTTATTTTATTATTTTATTTTAGTAGAGGAGTGACACAATCTGATTTGTGTTTTTAAACCAATGCCTCTGAGTGCAGTATTAGAAATAGACGAAAGGTGAACACAGGGACACCAAATACAAAGCTGTGACAGGTAACGTTGTGAATTCTCTGCTCCATGCTCCCTTTTCTAAACTCTCCTCTGTACCAAGGGGCTAGAAGCTTGCAAACTACTATTCCCAGATTCTTTGCCTGCTGGTTTCCAGATAGGATCTGCCAACAGAAATAATGAAAATTGGAGGAGGAGAGAAGCCAGTGTTTTCTTCTTCTGGTGGCCTCTATAGTTACAGGAATATTTCTAGCAGTAGGAATAGCAGGTAATTCAGCATCTAGAGCAGAGGTCCCCAATCTTTTTGGCATCAGAGACAGTTTCCATGGAAGACAATTTTTCCTGAGATGGTAGTGGGGGTGCAGATGGGGGGCTGGGGCGGGATGGGACAGAGCCAGAGCTCAGGCTGTGAAGTGAACACAGATGAGGCCTCCTGCTCACCTCCTCCTATGCTGCAGGTTCCTAATGGGCCACAGATGGGAAACTTTTTGGCACTAGGGACTGATTTGATGGAAGATAATTTTTCCAAGGATGAGTGTGGCGTCAGGGAGGATGGTTGATAGGGCAGGAGGACAGGAGGATAGCAGGACGGGAGGCAGAGCTTAGGTGGTCATGCTGTGCGGCCCGATTCCTAACAGGCCACGGATGGGTACTGGTCCCTGAGGTGGGGTGAGGAGGTTGTGGGCTGCAGATCTAGTGAATAGGTAAAACATCATCTGATATGGAGACAAGTGTAAATGGAGCATGTTTAGGCTAGAAGGGGATAAGGGGATTTTGAGTTGTGGGGAAAGTAAGAATTCAATTTTGAACGTATTGAGATGACTACTGGATATCCAATAGTCAATAAGTAACTTGACAGCCTGGATTTCAGGAATGAGGTCTAGGCTGCATCTAGAAATGTGGAAGTCAGTGCATCATTTAAAGCTGTGAGATTGAGTGGAGTCACTGGGAAAAGAGAGAAGAGAACAGCCTCAGATCCTGAGGCTCTCTGACAGTCAGAGCTCAGGGAGAAGAGAAGTTAGCAAGAGTTTGAAAGAGTGAACAATGAGGCTGGGGGAAGAAGATCAAAAAGAGGCAATGACCAACTTTGTCAAGATGGGTCCAGTAACAGGAAGACTAAGAAGCAACAGCTAGATTGCAACAGCTAGATGGAGGTTATTAGTGACCTTGACAAAGGCAATTTTTATACAGTGTGGAGGTGAAAGTTATTGCCACTAGTTTATCAATTTACTAATTCATTAAAAATGTTTACTGGGTAGGGCGCCGGCCCCATATGCCAGAGGTGGCGGGTTCAAACTCAGCCCTAGCCAAAAACTGCAAAAAGTAAATAAATAAATAAAAATGTTTACTGGGCATCTGCTTTGTGCCAGGCACTGGGAATTTGAGATGAACAAGAGAGACCTTACCCCTGGTCTCTTGGAGTTTACAGAGTATTTTACTATAACAATAGGCTAGGATTTCATGCAGGAATAAACTTCAAAATAGACACTTATTATGTGTGTGTACACACTTGATGAAATAAAGACACCAAGAAAAACACAGGTTAGAGGAAGGGCCATAGGATACATTAGAAATGAAACTTCTATGAGCTAGAACACGTTAAATGCTCTTTGTCTCACGAGCTGAAGCATCTGGCATCTTTAAAAAGGGATTATTGGCTCTTTCTTTGTTTTTATTTGGGAAAGTATTTGACCAGGTGCCATAATTTGATTTGAATATGATTTTATCTCTGTAGTGCTTAGATAGTTTAATTGCAGGCTTGACACCTAGAATATGAATTGTTAGAAAAATAACATGTTGCATTCTTGTAGGCAGAATAGTTTCCATGGATTCTCTCTCCTGAATACGACTGGTTATTCATGGTTCTCCAAGGACTAGGACTTGCAAAACAGTATTTTGTTCATCTGCTATTTGAGAGGAATCATGTAAAACAATATTTGAAACCCTAATATTTTCTTGGGTAAGTTTTGCCAGGAAGGTCTGTGCAAATTGAAACATTTGAAATTGAAATAGACACTTTAATATGTGTTTTGTTATAATCTGGTCCCTAAGTATTAGTCTCCTATAATTCTCAATAGCAAAGTCATCTCATCTCTACAAGATAGAAGAAAGTTAGTAGACTTTGAAGTTATTTCTCTATAAAGTACAGAGAAACTATACTTTCAGAAATGAATTTAAAGTCCATCAATATTTTGATTTTTCTATTTAAAAACATTTAATAAAGACATTATTGATAATCTATAAACAAATTATGTTAGGCCATGATGAAGGCTCATATATTTTGTTCATTTGGGTGACAAAATTATCTTCCAAAGAATTCCCTTTATAAGCATTGGCATAAGCCATTTTGAACTCAGCCAATACCAAGTAGATAAATATAACATAACTCCCACATTTAGACACCTTACAGCAAAGTTGATTTATATCCCCAAACATGAGCATATTAAGAAGAGATTCCTTCACTGGAAACTTTTATCAGGAAATGGGTGAGTAAGTGAGAAACTACGGCACTGTTCTTAAAGAAAAGGTAGTTAAGTATTTGAAAAACTGATTAATTCCATTAGCTAACACAATGGATAAAACATAAGCTCCAAGATGTAACAACATGAAAGTTAGTTGATAAAATCAGAAAGCTCTGATGAACTGCACCACCCAGTTTTTGTTTAGATGACTTGAAATAACAGAGACGTGGCCCCAGAATCAAGGTGTTGGCTTATATATTTTTTTAAATTTCAGTAATGGAAACCACAGACTTAGGAGGATTAGTTGCTAGAATTAAAACATCTTGGTTTTTGTTTTGTTTGTTTTTAGTTTGTTGGGTTTTTTTTTTAGTTCTATTCACTTTTCTATTAAGATTTGTTTTATATTTTCTTATCTTTATTCTTGAAATGAAGAAGAAAAGTTGTTTCCAGGAGTATCACACATAATTTGAGCTCACTTCTGCCTCTACATGTAATGCCAATCTAGACAGCTCATTAGCTAATGAAACATAACATTATTCCATTTGTCAGGGTTATATTTGTGCGGAAAAGTCACAGAAATCCCCCTTTACCCTTTGCCTGTATGTGATTATTAATTCCTGGTTGGCAAGTTGTTTTGCTATGTCAGAAGCCCTCTGAGGGTGGGGAAATGGCTCTGCACCCACAATGATGGGTGTTTACTGACAAGATGGGTATAAATTAGAATTTGAAAAGAACTTTTCATTTGTTAAATGGGAGAGAAAGATTTTCATTGGTTGCATTTGACTAGCTAGAAAATATAGTCAGTCTCCTTTGATAATAAACATTGTGAGTGCAATTTTCAAATGTTATTTCTGATTGTCCTAGAGTTCCCAGAAAGTAAGGTGGAGAAGGGAAAAGGGGAAGCTCAGATGCTCTCTCTGGCACCTTACTTCTTGGTTTCAACTAAAGTTTTTTCTACTTTGAGTCCTTTTAAATAGTAATAAGTTGCATTTGAACAACACTACGTAATCACAGTGGATTTGCTGCTTTAGTAATTAGTTTGACATGTAAGAGGAAAGTCTTCTTGAATAAAGAACTACATGATGAGGAGAATAGGAATGTAGAAGTGAGAACTCTACTAATTGTTCCCCCAAATTATTCTCCCTTTATCCCTTTAGTAATGGAACCTTGGTCTCTTCCCTTCTCTTTCATTTTAGCTGGCCACAAACTGTCCACCTAGAACCCTGCTTCCCAGCCTCCCTTGTGCCAATCCTGAGTCATCTGACTACATTCTGACCAATGAAGGAGGAGTGGAAGTAACCACTGCACATTCTGTGTCCATTTTTTTTCTTTTTTCAGTTTTTGGCCGGGGCCAGGTTTGAACCCGCTAGCTCCAGTATATGGGGCTGGTGTCCTACTCCTTTGAGCCACAGGTGCCGCCCTCTGTGTCCATTCTTGAGAAAAGGAAGCTGGTTGTCCTTCATTCCCTCTTCCCCCACTTCTACTCCCCATGGCTGGCACAGCCACTTTAATCCTAAAAAGGAAGCCGTGAGCTTGGGGTGTCAGAGCCCTCTCATCAGAACTGAACTGTTCTTAACTATGAATAAAAAAAATTCCATATTGTTGTGACCGTGGGTTTTGAGATTTTTTTTAAATGGCTCAGTCTTTACCCAAGGTAATGTAACAAAGCCCAAATTATAAATATAAACAAATGCGAAGAATATCGTGAGGTCAGTTTCATTAGAAAATCTGACTACCGAATTTAATCTTCAATGTAATTGAGTTTAATCTCATGTTTACCTTGAAATCACCCGGAATAGAGGTGTATCCCCCCAATCAGTGCTATATCTATAGGCTACCACAGAGATTCCAATCATTATTGTCCTTGTTATCTGAGGCAGCACAGAAGCAAAGGCAGGATTAAAGGCACAAATACATCTCCACAAACAAACAGGGCAGAGATGAACAGTGGAGATGGTGTGACGACATCCACACCAGCAGTCGGAGCACGCGGAAAACAGGAAATGAACAGCAACTCAGGCAAAGAGGCAGCTGCGAAAACCGTCCTTACTACTTCTCATTTTGTACCTTTGCTGTAACTTTTCTATAAGCAGCTACTGAGTCTTTACAAAATGCCAACTGTCCGTACCGACATGCTGGGGCTTCTCACGCTATTGCTTCCCAGGCATCTTGCTGTGGCCCCTCAGTCGAGGCTTCTCAACACTTAGGGTAAACCCACCCTTGACTTCTGGCCATCGCCTCAAACTGAGCACTTTCAAACCCGACCCCCTTTCTTCTCTCAGGGTTGCCTGCCCTGTCCACTGTCTGCTTGTCAATGTTACCTTATTATTATTAATATTATTTTTTGTCTCTGAGATTTACTTTGACTCTTCTATCTCCACCATCTGTCTGTTCAGCATTGACACGGCCTTCTTTTCTGCCTTTAAACTTCTGTTTGGATTTAAACATTGCTTTCTGTTCTCATGGCCACCTCCCTAGTTGAGGACTAAAGCATACCAGATCCTGGACAGAGCTCCCCATTTTCTATTTGGATTAAGTGACTTGATCATAAACTAATTTTATTTGTTCTTCCATGTGACAATTACAGACATTACTGTAAAAACTACTTTTAGAATTCTACTTTCTGGCTCGGTGCCTGTAGCTCAGGCAGTTAGGGCGCCAGTCACACACACCAGAGTTGGCAAGTTTTAATCCAGCCCAGGCCAAAAAAATTGCTGGATGTTGTGGTGTGCGCCTGTAGTCTCAGCTACTTGGGAGGCTGAGGCAAGAGAATCACTTGGGCCCAGGAGTTTGAAGTTGCTGTGAGCTGTGACACCATGGCACTCTACCTAGAGCAACAGCTTGAGACTGTCTCACAAAAAAAAAAAAAAGAAGAAGAAGAAGAATTCTATTTTCTGCCTTAACAACCCATAATGTGGCTGTGTGCCGTATTTTATCCCTGCAATCCCAGTGCTCTAGGAGCCCAAGGTGAGAAAATTGCTTGAGGCCAGGAATTTGACACCAGCTTAAGCAACAGATGGAGACCTCATCTATACAAGAAAACAAACAAACAAAAAAATTAGCCAGGCATGAAAGTGTGTGCCTGTAGGCTCAACTACTCAGGAGGCTAAGGCCTGAGGATCTTTAGAGCCCAAGAGTTGGAGGCTGCACTGAGCTATGTCCATGCGGCTGTACTCCAGTCTGGGCAACAGAGCAGAGACCCTAGCTCATAAAAATAAGATTTAAAAAATCCCATTATACATAGCTCCCATTGGCCTTTTGCCCAGAGTCCTCACTGGCCTTCCTTTGCAGACATCCCACGTTAGATCCTAACAGACTATGGTCCGAGGTACCAGTTAAGAACACAGGCTTTGGTGCTCTACAGACCTGGCTTTAAATTATAGTTTAATTTCTTATAAGCTCTGTGTGTGACCATTTTAAGTCTCAATACATTATCTGCAAAATGGCGGTAATACCTATTTGATAAGGTTTTTCAAGGCATATAAAGTGGGATGAGATCTGAGATCTGGAAGATGCATAGAAAAGCACACATAGTTCCCCACTTCCAGCCTTCTCCAGCCACCACCCCCTCTGCTCCCACCCTCTGCATTCCATTCCTCCCTCTCCTGGGGCAGTGTTCACCCGGACCCTTCCTTAGCATTTCTAGTGTCGGTCACTCTTCATTCCCGCTCGAAGCCTGACTTTCCACACACGTCTTCTCTGAGTTCCCCTCATTTCCCCAGACTTGATATGCTTTCATTTATTGTCTTTACCTACATGGGACACAAGCAACTTTAGGGGCAGGAGTTGTCCTTGTACTTCTTTTCTACTCTCCTCAGCCTAGGGCATGTTTTGGTTACATATCATCTGCTCAACATCTATTAATGGAGGTATTAAAAGAGATGGATTTGCAAATACTATAAAATATTAACAACAAACTCTTTAAATGTACTATTTTAAGAAAAATCTTAGAACAGCTGTCCCAAGGTAGGCTTGATGTTTTCCTGGCCTCACTCTGCCCCTTCCTGACCCTATTTCCCAAGTGAGATGGCCAACCTGGAGAGAGATGCATCGTGTGATGGCAAGACAGCCAAACCAAGACAGGAGATTGGGTGTCAAAGGGAGACGAGGCCAAGGGGGGAAGAAACGATGTAACACTGAGAGATGAATGCAGGTAAGGGAAGGGACAGTAAGACTCACCACACCCATGACCAGGCACTATGCTGAGCCCTTGATGTCAGCATCAATCACAATAGTAAGCCCGAGGGATGGGCATCATTATTATTACACCAACAGGCCTCTAAATGAAATACCACACACGTGAAAGCGTGCAGGAGATGCGAACATTTGCCTTGTGCAGGAACACATATTGAACCTCCACTGACCTAGACACACAGAGCTCCCAGGAGCCTGAGAGAATCTCTTCAACCCAAGTCAAGACCCAGAGTTCTCTGGAGCACCCTTCGGAGGCTAAGGCTGGAGGATCTGCAGGCCTCTGGGAGAGCTGAGTAACTTCCAGGCCTCCTCGCTCAGAGGCTGTGAGGTTTCCAGTTAGACTGAGTGCTATCCATTGCATTATATGCCCCCCCATTCTTAAGTTGAAGCCTGAACCCTCAGTGAGATGGTAATTTGAATAAGGTGGTAATTAAGGTTATAAAATATCATAAAGATGAGACATGAATCTGATAAGATTAGTGTCTTTATAAAAAAAGATACCAAAGAGTTTGCTTTCTCCCTCTTTCTGCTAAGTGAGGACACAGCAAGAAGAAAGTAGTCTGCAAGCCAGGAAGAAGGTCCTCACCAGGAACCAAACCCTGCCAGAACATTGACCTTTAACTTTGCAGCCTCTGCAGCTGGGCCAAATCAATTTCTGTTGTCTGAACGCCCGCTCAGACGATGGTGTTCCACTATAGCGCCCTGAGCTGACTGGGGCAACGAGGATGGTTCATCAGAGTCTCCAGCTTTGGTAGAGCCTGGGCTTTACCATTTCACTTTCCAAAGCTGCCCAAAGCTCAGCTCCATTTTGCCACCCTCTCATTTTTTCTAAATAAGAGATGACTTCAGGGCAAAAGCAGCTTTGAGTTCTGGCCTGACTTCTCTGGGGTCTCCTCTTCTAGATTTTGGCCCAATTATGTCCTCAGTATCCTGTTATCTACTTGATGCTTTTGAGAACAAATTATTATTATTTGAAATATTTTATTCAGCTGTTTTGCTTTTTCTTAATAGGAGTATGGGTCTGACTTACTCAGGTTGTAAATATGAGAAAGAAGCTGGCATTGCATTTTGCAGATGCAGAAATTAAAGTTCAAAGAGGGATATGCACTCAGCAGAACTGTAACTTGAATCTGATTTGGTATTCTCAAATTTCTTCTCATTGTGCTTTGTTATATAGATGGAAAAATGAAAATGGTGACGTGGCTATACGGTTCATGTGTTGAATAAAAATGATAGGAATCATTTTCTTATTTGCTTTATAGTTTTCTGCCTTTTCCTCACTTTTGGACTTGGTTAACAGCCAACACTTCCTCCTGTAGCAACATTAGTTAGTACAAAGATGAAAGAAAGACGATTAATAAAGGCTACTGGTGTGGCTAACTCTATACATTGAGAATCAAAGAAAACTG
The DNA here is from genome assembly GCA_963573935.1 of Arctocebus calabarensis. Taxonomy (NCBI): domain Eukaryota; kingdom Metazoa; phylum Chordata; class Mammalia; order Primates; family Lorisidae; genus Arctocebus; species Arctocebus calabarensis. Next base: position 431 of record CAUYON010201372.1, on the reverse strand, counting down.
CAGTTTTTATTTTTTTATTTTTATTTTTTTTTCAAAGTATGTGTCCATTCTTTAATTTTGTACATTGCTCAGTTACGAAGAGGCAAGAAAACATAAAATCTAAGTTTTAGGTATAGTCTATGGGCTCAGTGGTTTTTATTTGTTAGTTAGCTGAGTTGTTTTTTTTTTTTTTTTTTTGTAAGACAGAATTTATTCACAGAAAAGAATACAGAAAACATTAAAGCTCCTGGTAGAGGGAGAGAATTCTAGTGGGGAGAAAGAAGCTCTCTCGGTTTCTCTCCCAGTCTTTCCCCATCTCCTCCTTTAGGCCTTTAGTCTCAGGGTATATATAGGTGTATGGGTTCCTTGGCCAGGAAACAAATGAATACATTCCCTTCCACCAGGGGCAAGGTGAATGAATGTATCAATGAATGGATACAGTCCTTTCATGG
>CAUYON010201371.1:0-32267 GCA_963573935.1 Arctocebus calabarensis | reverse complement strand
AGTGCCGTGGCGTCACACTGCTCACAGCAACCTCCAGCTCTTGGGCTTAAGCGATTCTCTTGCCTCAGCCTCCCTAGTAGCTGGGACTACAGGCGCCCACCACAGCGCCCGGCTATTTTTTTGTTTTGCAGTTCGGCCGAGGTGGGGCTTGAACCCGCCACCTTCGGTATATGGGGCCGGCGCCCTACTTGCTGAGCCATAGGAGCCGCCCCCAAGGGTGAAGATTTTGAGATGGAAAAACTTTTGTTATTTTTACAAGATAGTTCTCTGAAATGTATGCATCTTTGATATTGACTGAGATATTAATATTTAAGTGGGAAAATTCCAAGATGGAATAGCTGATTTCACATCAGTACAGAACTCAATATTTGACTAAATATTTCCTTCCTAACCATCCACTCTTTTTCTTGAACACTTAAAACAATAGTATTACTCACAATTATTCCAGTCAAACATTTATATTACCTGTCACAAATTTTACCCAATATTGAATTTTGCTTGTGTTCAAACACAAAAATTGCAAAAATGTATACCTTATTTTTAAATGCTATACTTTATAGGTTCATTTAATATAAATATCACATATATTAAACTATATACATGTAAGCTCAGTGCCCATAGCACAGTGGTTACAGTGCCAGCCACATACACGGAGGCTGGCGGGTTCTAACTTGGCTAAACAACAATGACTACTGCAACAAAAAATAGCCGGGCATTGGGGCAGGCACCTGTGCTCCCAGCTACTTGGGAGGCTGAGGCAAGAGAATAGCTTAGGCCCAAGAGTTCAAGGTTGCCGTGAGCTGTGACACCATGGCACTCTTCCGAGGGCAACATAGAAAAACTCTGTCTCAAAAACAAAACTAAACTAAACTAAAACTAAAAAACTATGTACGTGTATGGTTGTATATTCATACATCTTCATGCATTGTCTTTCCTAAAGAAACAATAGTGTACCATCCTTTATTTTTTTTTTTTCACTCTATGTTCTAGATCTCACTCTAATAGTCACTTATGGAATGATGCCTCATTCCTTTTCATGACTAGAAATTAATTTGTTATGTTGGTATATTACTATTTAATCTTTATTATAATGTCAAAAGATATTTGTGTTTCTGATGTACACTTTTTCAATTATTTTTGCAGTTAGTAGTCTTGTCCTATGTCCTTTTGTGTTTCCACAAATTTTTTTTTTGGTATAGATTTCTAAAGGTGGCAATATTCCTACTTGAAAAACTAACAGGTACATTTAATTTCGCTAGACAGTGCCAAATTCCATTCATTGTATGTGAGGTTATTTTTAACTTGTTAGAAATAGATTCCCATAAGATAAACACATTGCATTTGATTGATAACATATTCTGACTCTTTTTATCTATAGATCTCTCTTTTCTCTTGAAATTTGTTTATTGTTATAACCAAGTCTAGGATTTAATTTCTTCTGTTCTTTGTATTTCTTATAAACTTAATGCTAGATTTAGAGATTTGCCCTGATTTGGGGTTTTGTTGTGTTGTTTGTCAAATATACACATACCATACTAAAAAGACAGGTTGGTACTTCCACCAGAAGACATGTAAAAACTGGGTCACTTTACTAAGAACAATTTTCCAGCTCCATCCACGTAAACACAAAAGAGGTAAAGCCTCCATTTTTTCCTAATGCTGCATAGTATTGCATGGTATACATATACCACAATTTATTAATCCATTCGTGGTTCGATAGGCACTTGGGCTTCTTCCATGACTTGGTAATTATGAATTCAGCTGCAATGAACAATCTGGCTCAAATATCTTTATTGTCAAGTGCTTTTTGGTCCTTTGGATATACACCTAGAAGAGGAATTGCAGGATCAAACGGTAGGTCTACGTTTAGATCCTTGAGTGTTCTCCACACTTCCTTCTTAGTAAAGTATCTCAGGAATGGAAAAATATATATATCCAATGTACTCAGTACTACTGTGAAACCAATTTATAATCACTCACACTTGCATATGAAAAATGGAAAACAACTATGGCCTAGGATGAATAAGGGAAGGGGAGGGAGAGGGGAAGGAAGGGGGGGTGGGTTGATAGCGGGAGGGTAAGTAGGGGGACAATGCCTATGGAACATAATGCAAGTACAAGTTGGATCTATCAGGTGTGGAACACAAATCTCTTAATGCTGTAATTGGGTAAATGAGGTGAAAGCTAAGTTGATTTGTAGCATGTAAGAACTCCAATTTGTACAAATAATCAACACATCGAAACACATAATGGCATAAATGTATGTATGATCTATGTACAAATGACTTAGTTAAAAAAAAAAACTGGGCCATTCTCATTATGTGAGCTTAATAGCCATTGATAACTATTTCTTGAATTCATTTTTAGCTATTGATATACAAAGTGATGACACTGTAATCTATGGTAATATAGTTTTAGATTATTTCTTTTTGCCATTCTTTCCCTTTTGGGGGAATTATGATTACATGCATGTTTTATATTTTCCACATCTTCCTGTGTTACTTCCTAATCTCTATTTCAGAGTTTCCACGTCTTCTATCTGGGAAGTGTATCTAGATTTCTATTTGACTTCTCTTTTCAAGTTCATTAATTGTAACCTCAACTGAGTATAATCTGCTCATTAACCCACTTCTAGTGAATTTTTGAAATTTCTATAATTTAGCTTTTATATTTAGAATTTCTCTTTTAAAAAAGCTAAGATATTGACACATATTGAAAATTCTTTTGGTCTGTCTTAAATAATTCTAATACATAAAGTCTTTGTAATTTTTCATGCACTCTGTATTTTTTCATTTCAATCATTAAATCTTGTGCAATACTCATATATATATATTGTGTGTGTGAGAGAGAGAGAGAGAGAGAGAATCATTTTCCTTGGAATTTTATTGGTAGCAATTGTTTCAGATCTTGTTTTAATCTATTTTCATCAGTTTCATAGGGAAATTTTCAACCCATAACTATATAAAAATAAATGTGCTGAGAATTTGTAGACTTAGCAAGCAGGTGGCATGAAGCAGAGGTGCTAACTCATAACAGGTCTGGCTTCTGTTCCGAAACCTTCAGGGAATATTTTTCTTTCTTCAACATTTGATGCAAATTTAAGACAAGCAAATTTCTGAGATGCTTTTTGCTCAGTGGGTTAATTTATCAATGATTTTTTTCCCTACTTATAACTTTTTGAGAGTTCCTGTTTTCTGTGAGGGTCTGTGCCACTGAGCCCCACCTAGTCAGTTTCCAGGCTCTCTCCTCGCTCCTGTGTTCTGAGCAATACTCAAAGTAATCAATTTGAGGCAAATACTCTCATGATAAAAGCTGGCTTTAGCACTGTCTCCTTTATTTATAACTCTCACTTCATGCTTCTCCTAATAGTTCTTAATTTCTGCACAGTTCAGCAAAAGCATTTATATATTTCTTCTTGTTTCATTTTTTTTTTAAATTACATCTAGTTTAAACCTTTACATTGGTAGGAATGAAGGTATTAAAATCACCATGTGTTGCCAGGAAAAGAAAACTATTTTATCGTGCATTGAATTTTAAAGTGAATATAAATTATGAAGTATCCAAATAAAGGGCCACGATGTTATGTGCATCTAATTAAGCAGATTAAAGACTAACTCTCCTGGTGCCTTGTTGTAAGTAAACAAACAAACGAAGAAAAAGTAAGAACAGTTCCCTAAACATATCACACACAGTTATTCCCATTGTTTGATACTCAGGGGACAGGGGAACAATTCAAGGTTGATATGCATATTACAATCAATCAAATGAAAAATAAATTCTTTTATCTTTAAAAGAAAGATTCTCATTGCTAAATTCTCACTTGCTGGAATGTTGAAGGTACTAGATTACAACTTAGTTTAGAAGCTACAGAACTTTTATAAGGGGAATTGATTAAACTACTGATCTGTAACTTTCAAATGTCAGGCCAGGAAATGAGAGATAAAACCGACATTAACCCCTGCGATCCAATAGCAGAACAACTTTATGACAGTTTGATGTATGCGGGACTCTTAAAGACAGTCACTTTTTCCCCTCCCCATATTCTTAACTTTCCAAGGATATGCCTTTTAATTAATGAAGATAGTAACTGGTTACTGGCTCCAAAATCTTTACTTGCCAGCACACGAAGTTTCTTGATAAAATTTCCAAATCGAACATCATCCAGCTTTTTCTGAAACAGGTCATTTATTTTTCATCATCTGATTTACTCTGTATGAGTGCATATTGGATACCTACCAAGTCTGTGTAAATCTGGTTGCCAGGGACACTTCCTCTTAACCCCCAATGTTGCATTTATAATCAAGTAGGCTCCACACCATTTGATGTGAGGTATACCCAGGCTTAGTTTACTATCTCCCCAGTCATCGGTGATTCAGAGATGAACGAAAGCCAACAAGCCAGACCTTCATATATATTTTACAAACTAAAACCAAATCACAGTGACGTAAGAAGCTTTCCCCAAAGTCACTCAATTAGTAGAAATATGTTTGTGTTAAAAATATCCAAATCCCCAATGCCTAAATGATTGAATAAATCATATGCTTATTCAAACTATGTTTATTGAAAACCAAACACTTATCAAGATTATGTGCTGGGAACTGGGGATGAAAAGGTGAAAGGGCATGGGAACGGCTGAGAAGGGTTTCCGAATAGGGGACGCATAACTGTAAGGAAATGAGTTCCGGTCAAAATAATTTCTAGTGACAGCCTTCAGTGCATCTTTTCCAAATTCTTCACTCCAGCGATGAAAAGAGAGAAAATTCAAGGGAACACCAAAAGAATGTTGAAGAATTTGCCATTATAAATAGATATATGTGGTGGGGTGGTTTTGTTAAAAATGAACCTTCAGCCCCTAACTTATCCTAAATGCGGGCAGAGGTTATTTGGAATAATAGTAACAAAATTAAGCATTCCTGTTTTAGCACCCAGAGAGCTGGACAGCCATTGTGAGGTGTTTCCTGGGAGAAGGACAAAGTTTCCCAAATACCTTGCCCTTATCCCCCAATCCCTTGATGAATAAAAATGCCAAAACTTTACTCCGGCAGGAATAAAAAAATTGTCTTTGCATAGGTGTTTGCACACACAAAAGTTGTCTTTGCATAGGTGTACAAGCTGGAAATGCAGCAGGCAAATAGGAAAGGCCAAGTCCTCATAAAAAACATTGCAAGGGAAGCCGACACCAGAAAATCTAACAGGAGGGCATGCTGAGAAATATATCTTCTGAACACACCCTATGGCTGGATTACTTATGACCATTGGAAAGTATAAAGGAAATCATAAACATTTGTTTATATTTTAAAATTTCACCTCTCTTAAATTTTTCTTTTCATAGAGATTCATGACTTGTATCCCATACTGGCACAATAGTACATAAGTAAATTTTATAAATCAGCACAGTACATTTACTTATATTTTGAGTTCCTACTACGTATGATTTGATAGTGGTTGTATAGTCAGAAATGTTTGGAGACCACTGAAATAGAGAAGTAGAAAATCATAGAGTGAGGGAAGAAAAAAAGCGATAAAAAAAGATAGCAGACTACAGATATAAGTTATATTAATAATTCTCCTGGGCTTGCTCTTGATTATGAAGAGCTCTGACGCCTGAGGAAATCTTGCTGCCTCATACATGACCTGATTTTTCCAATGAGAAGTTTTACTGAGATTTAACTCACATGCTGCCTCATTATTATTTAAATAATCCACCCATTTAAAATGTACAATTCAATGTGTTTAGTATTTTCATAGAGTTGTGCAAATTTCATCACAATAAGTTTTAGAAGATTTTTTATCAGCTAAGATAAAAGAAAACCAGGGCAGAAAACCTGCACCTGTTATTAGTCACTCCCCACTTTCCAGCAACTCATCTGTAGGCAAACAATGATCTATTTTCTGTTTCTATATATTGGCCCCATTCTGGACATTTCGTATAAATATTATTTAATATAAATGGAATCATACAGTATATTGCCTTTTTGACTGATTTTTCTCACAATGTTTTCAAGTTCCTTCAGTGTTGCAGCATATATATATCAGAACTATATTTCCTTGTGTTGTTGAATGTTCCATTATATCATAAACTAAAATTTGTTTTCCATTCATCAATTGATGGACATTGGTTTGCTCCAATGTTTGGCTATTATGAATAGTGTTGCTTTAAATACTTGGCTGCAAGTTTTTACTGTGGATGAATGTTTTTTATTTCAGAACCACTTCAATTTGGGTCAACTGCCGGCCTATTTTCTAGAGCAGCCATTTACCATGTTAGACCAACACCTACCAGCAACATACAAGGACTCCATTTCCGCCACATCCTCACCAACATTTGTTATTATGGTTTTTTTGATAAATTATAGCCATCCTAGTGGGTACAATGTAGAAAATCATTTTTGCTTCAGTCTGCATGTCCTAGTGACTATTGATGTTGAGTGTTCCAATGAGTGAATTCTGACAGTTTTAATAAGCTTTCCAGTGTTTCTAGGCCCCGGAGTCCCCTACACCATGGCTAATGCTGATGTTACTTGGGTTGTAAGCTTTACATTGACTCGGATAGTCTTAGGAGAGGTCTATACTAACTTGTCCATTCTCCTCTGTCAAATTATGTTCTGAAGAACCCAAGTCAGTGTGAGAACAATGACATCATGGTAATCAGACCTGGTTAGTGAGAGGTGGCTAGACCTTTGATGGCCTTGCTAAATAAACATGTGCCCTATCAAGGATGATGAAAAAAACCCTACCAAGACAGTCAAAGTTTCAGGTATACAGAAGCAGTGCACACTGCAACTAATAAGCTTAGACAAGCATGACGTTTCTCTGTGTGGCAGTATCATCTGTAGTCAGTAACCAACAATTTCATGAAATGTATAAAACAGTATACCTTCATTACTAGTTGATCATAGAGACCATGGTGGTAGTCTTTTTTGTGCTTCTTTATATTTTCTGATCTCTTTAAAATAAACTTCTATGACTTATATAATAAATGTTAATTTTAGACAAAACCATATTTAAGTTCTCATAAAATTAATAAGGGAAACATGAGTGGGTGGACAGGAAGAAATCTGGACATAGACTATTTCCTTGGTGAAGTCCAGATTTCTGTAAAATAATGGTTTTATTATATTAGTTGTTTTCCAAAGGACTCCTTAGAATCTAGGGATTCTGTGGATGATCCCCAAGGGCCGTTGTGGGAGGAAATTAGATGTGAGGAGGATTTCCGAGTGGGAAGGCATCCAAGCTCTCTTCCAAGCATTAGGAGAAGCTTCACATTTAACATACAGAACTTCTGTGTAGTATATAACTTTTTAAAATTTTTACAAGAAAGTACTCCATTCTGACATCTTGAAAGCCAGTATGATAAATAATTTCTTAGGCTAATTTTTACTATACTGTCAAAATATAAAATTATGATTATTATTTTGTTTATTTAAAATTTCCTAGAGATTATCTGAATTTGGCTTGTTCTAATGTTTTGGAGAATAAATTTAAGACAAAAGCATTGGTTATAAAATACTGTTGTTACTAATACTCTATTTTAGAAGTTTTAAAATATTTTTGTTACTAATACTCTATTAATACTCTATTGTTGAGTCTGTGTAGATTGTTTTAATTAAAGTAAAAATGCACATTAATTTCAATTTTAAGATCTAAGAGCTATAAGAACATAAATATAGTGAGATAATTTTGAGGATTTCTATATATCATTAGTTAAAAATTGTAAATACTGAAGCAACAATTTCTATCACTTAAGCAGAAAGTTAAATCTTCTCTGATTTCAATGAATAAGAATGTAATTTTTTTATTGGAGCCCAGGAGTTGGAGGCTATAGTGCACCACTGCACTGCAGCCTGGATGACAAGGCAAGACTGTGTCTCAAAAAAACCCAATAAAATAGTAATTAAATATTGAAGGCAAAATGACTCTGAAATTTTAAAATGTGCTAATACAAAGTATTATATGTGGTACATACACCACTCTAAGCATTAAATCCATTTGGGACTGAAATGGAACCTCTGTAAAGATGGGATCCAGTCTCCCCAGAAGAACTCCACTGGTTTACATAGAATATTCTCTAAATTTTCACTACCCATTAAAAGATTCTAATGTGATAATAACATACTACAAACAAGTTAAAGAATAATCAAATGTAGTATTAGGGGAATTCAAACCTTATATTAATAATAAACTTGACATCATTTTTATTACAAAGTACATATTGCCATTAAACCAGTTATAAATGCTTATAAGAAAAATAATTTTTCTACATATATGTTTTTACTTCCCAAATTCTCCTTTAGTAAGTTAATTATCATGGTCTAGCATAGGGTAAGTGTTGGGGTCAAGACTAAGCCTAGATTTCTTAGGGTTTGTTTCAAATTTTCCTAAAAGCTGTAATATTCCCTAAAAGTTTATGCTATAATGCATTTTTATTTAGGGAAATTGTGTGGTGTTTTGTATATATCTGGAATAAGTGATCAAAAATGACAATTGCTCCTGACATAAGGAAGTGCCTTTTTTTCTTTCACAAAATAAAACTTTTTTTTGTAAGAATTCAAAAAGAGAGATTAGAAAAAAAATACTTCTATGAGCACCATATGGAGAAAATTCACCCATAATCTTTAACAAATAGTAGTTTAATATTGCTGCAAAGAATATTTATTAACATTAATCATAATTTTGCACTGAGAAGGATTAGTTCTGTCTTGGAAGTGATTATTTAGCAATGGCTGACCAAATGGTTATAGTTTAAAGATTTGGAAATCAGATATGTTTTCCAAATTGACTTATTAAAGCTAATGTTTTTATTAAGTTATATTGTACATTGTAGACAGGCTTTCCTTACTGAGATCAAATTGAATTGTAATTTAATATAGTTTCTGCACGGTCAAAGCACTTTTCATCGTTATAGTTGAATTCTTTTGAGCAAAGGCAGTGTTTAGCCTTATTCATTTAGATGTATCAAGGAGAAGCTTTTTTGTTTGTTTGGTAATTTGTGTGTATTCAGTAAACTTGGAGTGGAAGTTACTCAGAAAAGTTAATTATAACCCTGACAGACCGCGTCCCTGTGACAGAAATGGGTATGCAGTTGGGTGAGAACGCCTGAGAGAGAACTTTAAGGCACTTAATGTTTTTGTAAGATAAAGTTTCAGGACGATATGGTATAATTTCCTGACTATGCATATGAGAAAAATAAGGCTTAACATGGTGGAGTCACTTAACCGAGGGCCACAAGATGACAGGCGGTTATCAACAGAGCTGAGCCATCACATAGTCTCATCTCTCTATACTCCATCGTTCCCAACAGTGGATCTCAGCTGACAGCAGTTTTGTCCCTCATCATACGTTTGACAATGTCTATAACCTTTTTATTAATAGGACTACTGGTAACCATGGGGAAGGGCTGGAGATGTCACTGAGCTCGCTCCACTGCACAAAAACAGCTTCCCTGGAGAGACACCGCCCAGTTCAAACTCAGCAGTGCTCAGAAGCCCTTCCAGGGTGCCAAGTGCATCCGTGCTGTATTCCAAGGAAAGAACAGTTAACCATTTATTTTTGCTGTGTGCTCAATCAAAATCCAATGGCTAAATTTTCAGTAGTAATTATCTAGGCTAAATTTTCAATAGTAATTATCTAAACTAAATCTCACGGTTATAAAAGAAAATGTTTGTCTTTGGGCTACTTACTTATCATTAAATGTCCCCAAGGAAAATTCTTCAAATATTTAAAATGTCACAAAGACAAATTCATCTTTTTTACCATGAGTATAAAGAATATGTCTAATTGTTTTTGTCAGACCCCAAGTGTTAGGGGCCAAAATAAGACCACAGCCATGATGTGCAACTTAGGTAGAAAAGAAAGTTATATCATCAAACTACCCCTGCATGCATGTACTTAATGTTCTTGTCTAGAATAGAAAATTTGCTTTAAAAATGTTTTATAGATATAGTTAGGTCAACATCATTTCTTTTTAAAAAGTATTTACTAATAATGATAGTTTTAATTTATTCAAGGATTAGGCACTGTTTTAAGCCCTATGTATTCATTATTTCTTAACCCTCAGTATCTTTCCATTTCATAAATGAATGAACTGCTCATCGATGTAACTCTCTGAACACACATAATTGATGCCAGAACTCAGGTCTGCCTGACACCAAGATCTCCTTCTTTCTCCTCCTCCTCCTCCTCCTCCTCCTTCCTTCTTCTTCTTCTTCTTCTTCTTCTTCTTCTTCTTCTTCTTCTTCTTCTTCTTCTTCTTCTTCTTCTTCTTCTTCTTCTTCTTCTTCCTCTTCTTCTTCTTCTTCATCTTTTTTTGAAGTTGTTCAACAGATGTATTTTCTGTAGAGACAAGTGAAAGATAAACGGTATATTGCATAGTCTTCTTGAGAATCATTGTCCTAAAGGAGGGAGAATTTGAAGTTGTAATAATGTTGTGTTCACTTCATCCTTTCATCTGTGTTTTTAAAAGTTCACTGTAATTTTTCTCTGTTCCTCCTTCTACATAAAAATAAAATGCATGAAGATGAACATAAATTTACTTATGCCCACCCTGAAGTTTCTGACATATCATTATTAGAATCTGAGCTATAACAACAGTCTGATACAACACATTTTCACTAATCATTCATTGAATAGCTACCCTGGAAGGGCTCTGGCTGTGAGAACAATACATTGAGAAATCAAAAAATAAAGAAGACCTGTGAGAGATGTTCACTGTGACTAGGAAGTAAGTAGCCAGCATATGAATACAACTGGCTTTAAGGTAGCAAATTAAATATTGTCATCCTATTTCAATGTTGACAGTAGGATGGTGTTTGGTAAATCATCTTCCTGGGTCAGGAAAAATAGATTATTCATTTGTTCTTTATCTCTTTTTCTTCCCCCAAATTAATGACAGAAACCAAGAATTCATTTATGTAAGATATTTCAACTAGTATTTCATGTCATAGCCATTTAGCAGTATTGGTGACAGAACTCAAGATTTTATATAATTATGGAAACAATACTTAAAAAATTGAGGGGAGAGTGTAGTTTGGTTACTGCATGAAATTAATTTCCTTCCAGATGAATCTTCCAGACAATTCGTGGAAGACGGTTTCTTTTTTTCAGTGCGTTAGATATTGCAGATTAGCTTTCCTTATGTATTTTTTCTTAACTTTTTCTTTAATTGACAAAATATGGATATAGTTGGTTCTGTGTTATAGCTTAGACATTTTGTGGAAATACATAATTTCTAAAGAAATTCTAGATGTCAAGACATGACAATTTTTATTTTCAAAATATTAAGAGGAAAGAAATATTATTTTTTATAATGATATGTTTCGCATATTGTCATTTGGCTTTATGTGACTGATACATGTGAGTTGCCACAAACCAATTTTTTTAAAAAGTAGTAGCCTCCCCACTGGTCTGGCTTGATTGATGAAGGTGCACTTGTAACAACACAACTTTACACCCTGTTCTCATGAATGCATGTTTCCGGTCTGTGATTACAACTTACAGATCAACTCACTGAGTGTGGAAGGAACTTAGCACAATAAAAGCCATTTATCACAAACCCATAACTGGTACTATAATATAGTAAATGTGGAAAACTGAAAGCCTTTTTCCTAAGTTCTAGAACAAGTTACTCTCACTATTGTTATTTAACATAGTACCGGAAATTCTAGCCAGGGAAATCAGACAGGAGAAAGAATAAAGAGCATTCAAATTGGAAAGTTGTAAGTAAAATTATTTTTGTTTACCGATGATATAATCTTATATAGAAACCTAAAACCTTCACCCAGAAACCACTAGAACTGATAAACAGAAGTAGTAAAGTTGCAGGATACAAACTCACACAAAAATCAGCAGCATTTATATATGCCAACAGTAAACAATCTGAAATAGAAACCAAAAAAGTAATCCCATTTGCTATAACAACAAATAAAATACCGAGTAATAAACTTAACCAATGAGGTGAAGGATTTCTATAAAGAAATTATAATACATCGATGAGTAAGTTGAAGAGAGAACAAAAAATAGAAGGCTATTGCATGCTCATAGATTGAAAGAATCAATATTGTTGAAATGCTCATACTAACCAAAGCATTCTACAGATTCATTGCAATTCTCATCAAATTAGTAGTGACATTCTTCACAGAAATAGAAAAAAAATCCTAAAATTTATATGGAATTACAAAAGACCTACAATAGCCCACACCATCTGAGCATCTAAACTGGAGGAATCACATTACCCGACTTCAAGTTATACTGCAGAGCTACTGTGACCCAAAAAGCATGGTACTGTCATAGAAACAGAAACATTGACCAATGGAACAGAAGAGAACACAGAAATAAATCCACACATGCATAGTGAACTTATTTTTGACAACAGTCCAAGAAGACATGGTGGAGAAAGCATAGTCTCTTCAATGAATGGTGCTGGGAATACGGAATACCCAGATGGAGAAGAATGAAACAAGGCCTTTATCTCAACACATACAAAAATAGAATCTAAAAGTTAACAACTGAAATCTAAGATCTGCAACTATGAAATTACTAAAAGAAAACATTGGGAAAACTCTTCAGGATATTGGTTTTGGCAGGGATTCCTTGGGTAGTAAGTAATACTAAACTACAGGCAACCAAGACAAAATTAATCAAATGGGATCACATCAAACTAAAAAAAACATTTCTATAGCAACAGTTCTAGGAGGAAATATTTGCCAAATTCCCACCTGACAAATGAATAATAGTTTGAATACATAAGGAAAAAATAAAATAATCTGATTAAAAATGGGCAAAGTATCTGAATAAACATTTCTCCAAAGAAGACCTACAGATAGCCAATAGATATATGAAAAAATGCTCAACATCATTAGTCATCAGAGAAATGCAAATCAAAACTGCAATGAGCCACCGTCTCACTTCAGATAAAATGGCTTTCATCAAAAAGGCAGGTGATAATGAATGCTGGAGCAAATGTAGAAAAGGACAGCTCTCATAAGCTATTGGTGGGAATGTACATTAGTCCAACCACTATGGAAACAGTATGGAGGTTCCTTAAAGAACAACCATGTGACCCAGAAATCCCATTGTTGGTTATATAATCAAAGGAGGGGGATTCAGTATATTGAAAATATTATCTGCACTCCCATATTTAATATAGCACTATTTATAATAGCCAAGATGGGAGTTCAATCTAAGTGTCCATCAACAGATGAATGGATACAAAAATTGCAATATATAATATACAATGGAGTATCATATAGCCACAAAAAATGAAATCCTGTCATTTGCAACAACATGGGTTGAACTGGATAACATTAAGTTAAATGAAATAAACTGAGGACAGAAAGTCATATCTTGCATAGACTCACTCATATGTGGAAACTAAATACAAAAATTAGTTGATCACATGGGGACAGACAGCAGAGGCCTGGAAGGCTCTTGGGAAAGGAGGACAGAGTGGGGATAGTGGGTGCAAAATATATTTAACTATTAGAATGAACAATAGGTGATATCACAACACAGTGACTATAAGAAAAAATAGGTTGGTATGTATGTTAAAATAATTGAAATTATAGAACTGTAATGTTCCTGATGCAAAGAAATGTTAAATGCCTAAAGTGATGGAAACTCCAATTGCCATGATTTGATTACTGCTCACTGAGCAAATCATTACATGCTCCTATAAAAATGTACAACTGCTATGTACTCATAATAATTACAAAGAAATCAATACATATTTAAAAAGTAAAGGACAAAAACTCTTTGCCTCCTTTGAAGAAAGGAAGGAAGGAAGGAAGGAAGGGAGGGAGGGGAGGGAAGGGGAGGGGAGGGGAGGGGAGGGGAAGGGAAGGGAAGGGAAGGAAGGAAGGAATGAAGGAAGGAAACCAAGAAGGAAGGAAGGAAGGAAGGAAGGAAGCAAGGGAGGGAGGGAAAAAGAAAGAGAGAATTGTTTCATTGTCATAGGTGAAATTGGCTGAAAAATTTATGGTGTTCAACATTTCCTGGGGAAATTCCAGACAAGAGGGAGAATTCAAATATAGAGGAGAAGAATCATGCTCACGTTTACCTCAAAAGGTTAGTAGAGGATGGTCACATTTTCCATTGCATCAGGAGGTAATGTTGCTACGTTGAAATATTACAGGTGATAAAACGGTTATTTCAACAAGAATAAGCCTCCAAAATAGAGAAAGATGCAGAATAAAATATTCTGAAGACATTCACTCCCTAACTTTCAAAAGCTGTTTTTGTGCTACTTATAAAAAGCTTATTTATGGTGTTAGCTCGGCCCTTCTCTTTCTTTGAGCATTTTGTGCTGTTAGTTTCAACCAGGGGCACTTTTTCTGTGATTTGTCACCATCCCTTCATCAGAACATTTCCTGTCACCAGAAAGCGATTCCATTTTCTTTGTCCCCAGGGAAAGGGACCATGGAGATCTCCCTGAGGCCCCAGAGGCCGCAGCTTCCGCAGCGTGACTGAGATGAAGGGTTTCGGCATTCAGTTTTTGCTTCATGATATGTATACTCAAATATTTTATTAAGTATGATTTCTTTTTCTTTTCTGCGGCAATTTAATACAAATCAGATCGGACAAATGACATTTCCTATTGCTCCTGTGATCTGTAGTCTAATTTGTCTTTAAATATTTTATGGATAAGTATTTTACTAGTTATTTTTATTTGTTGGTTGTTTTACTTTTTTTCTGTATTATTGGAAGTTACTCTATTATGTACAAACACTAAGTACACTTGCGGATGGGCGTAGGGTGTTCTTTCTTCTCACTGATGGGACATAACACCGTTTCAAGTGGGTGGTATGGAAAGCTTTGGAGAATCATACTCAGGGGACGTTCAAAATGATAGCTCACTTGTGATCCAAAGAGGGTGTTTTGGTATTGATAAAACTTCACAACCAATGGGAGTCCTTTCTTAATGCTGAAAATAATCCTGTTGGCCAGGCCCCCAGAGCTGTACAGCTGAGGAGAGGGTGCAGGAAATTCTGTTGTTTACACATGTGGCTGCAACTGAGACGCAGAGCTGCCCAGCAAGCCAGAGGGTAAGATGCTTAATAACCTTGTGGTTTTCTATTTAATTTTTATACTTTCCTGCTGGGGCAGAGCCTGTGTTGTTCTCAGAGCAAAGAAAAAGACAGTTGCTTACAAAATGCAGAGAAAAACTATAGTAGGTTTGGAAGCAGATGGATTTGAAGTTTCTTTTTAAAGTGGACTTGTTTTCTTCCCTTCCCTTTCCATTTTTTTTTCCACTGTGGGTGTTATTTATCCTGATAACTTGTCATACATTTCCTGTGTTTAAAACAAATAACTGTATACTAAACAAAGCTCAGGTAAGAATTTCAACTCTAAATTTATATAGTAAAAGAGTATGCTGATATTAAAGCCTTGTTTTGTAGCTCCAAATGAACATGATCAGTCGTGTTTGCGGTAAACTACATTTTTACAGTGAAAAGAAAAGTGAAATTGTTCTGCAAACCCTCCTGTGTTTGCCGTATGCACTTTGGGCTCTTTTCATCTTGTGAGTCATCCTGCTGAATTCCTGTTATTGTTATCAGGAAAGGTTACTTCAATGATAGCAGTCATGCTGACTCCTTTACATAAGGTACCCACACTGTGTGGAGGAATACACTAATAAAATTTTGTGCAGAATACAAGGGAAATTGATATTTAACTATATAGAATTAAATTACAATCCTGAAGAAGAAAACCTACAAACCACTGGGGAGCATTTGCTTATGTTTTCTGCAAAGGAGAGGAAAGCTATAATGGAGGGGAAATTATCAAATGAATGTCAAGCAGGTAAGTGTTTTCAATATAAATATAAGGAAGTATCCCTAAAGCAAAAGACATAATTAGAAATATGTAAATGATAAATGACATAGAAATATATAATATTTCTTGATCTTTTTGTTTGCATCAATTCCAGTTCTTCTGCTTTCAAAAATCATGTAAATACATCTTTGCCAATATTTTTGTGTGTGTACGAAAAAGGGTATTATAACTTTTAAGTAAATGTTTTATTAATAATTCATTTTATTATCAATAAATATTCTTATGGGTACATTAAATACTCTAGAATTCTAACTTTTTCCACTTTTCATGGAAGCAAGTAGTTAGAAAGAAATATTGATGAATTAGTGATATAATATTTGTATAAGTTTTGTGTGACTTGTTTGAATAGATTTAGAAAAAATGCTTTATGAGAATAGCTTTATTTTCCAAAAGGTTATAAATTCTTGTGAAATAACAAATCATTTTATTGCCTGTCTTTCACATTCTTTATTATCCTAGCATCCAGTAATTACTTCATCAATGGGACATAGCCTCTTGGACCTCACATGTGTGTGGCCTCAAAATAATTTATGAATCTTTCACATAATTGTTAGAACCACAAAGAATAACTTTAATTCTTGTAAAATAATTTCAGACTTCCTTTATTGGAAGAAGTATCATATCTCTGATTTGATTTAACAAGTTCAGGTGAATTCTTTCATAATGCCATGACCTTCAAAATTCCCTTGTTAGCAGGAATGTTAGTGCAACGAATGCGAGAGCCTCTGATAAAGAGGGTCAACCTCCTGAGGTTTCTGGAAAAATCAACAAATTGGACGGTTGCTGAAAGCAAGAGGAATATTATTCTTCGTAGAAGTAACTGGCATAAAGAGTTTGAAGCATGAATTAGCATATAGCACAGAATAATAGTGAGTAATTCACCTGATTGGAGCAGAAAAATATACCTTCATGAATAAGAGACATTGGACTCTCCAATTAGGGTCTATTTGTGGAACATCTTAAAATTCACATGGTAATTTTGTCCATATATCATACAATGGGTGCAATTGCAAGTTTCTGAGAGGAGATGGAACATTTGTGCCTCTTTTCATCATGACCACTGTCATTGTCATCATTCTGGCAGCAATGACAGCATTTCCTGTGTGCTAGACGATTTACATTTATTCATATCTAAAATTGATATTGATAGCTGAATTGATAGCTGTGCAATAAAATGAACCTTATTTTACATGTTATCTTTATTTTACACATAAAGGTATCTGAGGTTCTGAAATATTCAGTGAATTATTAAAACCACAGATGTAACAATTGCTAGAACTACATTTTCAAACCATGTCTTTTTGCTTCCAAAGCTATTTCCAGTATGTTCCACTGGCATTTTAGGAAGGTGAAGCTGGCAGTATTTAAGCAGAATGGTTGGAAATGGGCAATGAAATAGTAGGATTCAAGGAAGAAGAAACAAGATGACAATACAAAGATCAATTCCAATATTCTATAAATCCAAACTGGTCAGACTTCTACCAAGTGATCTCTTACTTCCTTTGGGAGTAAAGATATTGATAACCCCAAATAAAAGGCCAATTCTGCATTTAAATTTTCTGTTCTCATATTCAACACATGCTATTCTCTCTTTTTAATTTTCTTGAAGTTGAAATTCACAAAAGATACATTTTGAGTTTTTGATAAAATTTTAACAGAATTTTTTTTTGAACACTACTTATAAGTAAAATCTGTGAGGTGACTGGACATGGTAATTGAAAGACATTGGCTTTCCTTTGTTCTGTTTGATATATGATATTAATGAATTCTTCGTGACTGCATCCTCTTAAAACTACAGAAAGACTAAGTTATTACCACAGAAAGGCATCATACATGTTTCAATGATTGAAATGAATCTATAAAATTTATGTTGCTAATGAGCAATGTAGAGCACAAACATTCCTAGTAAAAAGAATAGATCCATATACTAACACTCCTCATATTTTCGAGCTTTGACCACATAATTATTCTTCTTGAAGTAGAATAAGACTAGCATCTGGAACAGCTTTCATTTGCTTCTTTTGTATTTTCAATGCTTTCAATGAAATGAAAGATCTGTCTTTTTATAACAATAAATTTTTTCTACATCTATCTACCTACCTACCTACCTTTCATGGTGTCTATGCTATCATTTATAAACATACTAACTAGTAATATCATTTCATTAAGTTTTATGGGATGAATAGCTCAACAGATGAGTATAGATGCAATGCAAAGATTTGGTCCCTGACTTTGTAATGTTCAATGTTAATTGAATAGATCTAGGGCATATTCTCAGACCACATTCCATAGGAGGCATTTTGTACTCTACCTGTTCCTCAGTCCTCAATGCCTCACTGTAGATGTGCAATTGTGATTTGAGTATGAACTGAAGACCTGCTTTGAAAAGGAAAACTGAATATTGTTTTTGGAGACGTTAGCTAGCAAACAAAAGATGGTATGTCTCAAAGCCTAATTGAAGTCATGACTTTCCAGGTGATTAATATTATCATGATATAAAATATATATCAATTGATATATTATATATCAATTCTGGACTTATTTATATTTAATGATTTTCCTAAGAATTACTGTTACATGTAGTAAAGACATAAAAATATGTAGTATTGAAATATTGACAGAAATTTTTTGGGTAGCTTACAGCAGAGATATGCTTAGGGTTGAATAAGAAGGGTTCATTGCAGGATATAGAAATTTATCTTATCACAGTGTCTATTTTAAATTTGTAAAAGTAAAGTGAATTTTGTAATTCACTGACTCAGGAGAGCATGTTTCTAACTGTTCTAACCATTTAGAAATAGAACACAAGGGAAGGTGTTTACTAAAAAGTGAAGAACCTGCAGCAAGTTTAGGTTAGTTTTTATGTGGAAATAGTTTTGAGAGCTTTTCATACATTCTTTCCTTCTCATTCTTATTCACTGAGGGTGAATGTAGGGTTGAAGAAGGCATTATGTCGAAAGGTGAATTTGTGCTGTCTGAGAGAGATCAAGTGGTCTTATTATCCAGTTTATATTTATGGATTTTTATCTTTGGTTTGCTCATCTTTGGATGAGATGAAAATGTGATCCTCAAATAGAGTGAGAGTTTTAAGAGCTCAGTGAGATGATAACATTTGGTAGCACAGAAAAGGAGAGAAAGATCTGAAAGTGCCACATAATCCATCCATGTTTCATATAATTCTGGAAGGTTCTATTTTTCACCTGTTTCTAACGAGGAGCTAGAATAATCCCAGGAGTTTTCTAAGAGATTGGGTCTTTGGAATCTTCTTATGGGTATAGCCAGTGGCAGGAATGATTTGGGTAGAAGCAAATGCTTAGAGTCATTGTCATC
Organism: Arctocebus calabarensis; assembly: GCA_963573935.1. Lineage (NCBI taxonomy): Eukaryota > Metazoa > Chordata > Mammalia > Primates > Lorisidae > Arctocebus > Arctocebus calabarensis. The sequence goes on along the minus strand of CAUYON010201371.1, from coordinate 13,109 downwards.
CTATTTTCTGATCCTATCTAGCCTTCTTCATTCTTTATTTAATGACAAAATTTAAGTTACAGAATTTATGATTGTGTGGTTTGAAAATAGATTGTATTTGCTTTGTGTTAGAAATGGGATCCAAAGGTGTTGATGCTATAGGCATCTCTGCATGCTTGTTTTTAAATTTTTGTAATGGAACTAAATAAATTTGAACTAATAGTGAAGATTGATGGGTGAAATCCCAATATTCACAGAGTTAGAAGTAGGGGAGGGGTATATTTTAGATAGAGTAACCCACGACTCTCCTCCTGGAGCTTACTCAGTACAGTCACGAGAAGTAGGCAGTCTTTCCTTGGTGGCTACTGGTTGCCTTCATAGTATTAAGTAAGGTTTTTATTCAAATTGATAAAAAGGCACATCCTGGCAATGTGCATATTTATCAGAAACCATATCAGAAGTTCAAATAATACAATACAGGAGGCAGCCCCCCCAACTTTTGAGTCTTTTGAAACCCGAATTCTCTTGACTTCTGAGGGGACACACGCTTTTTACTCTTCAATCCACCATCCACTTTCTACACTGCTTCAAAAATATTTGTTGTCAAGTAAATATAAAGTTTTATCTTTTGTCGATACAGACAATCACCATGAACATCATTGTAGATTATTAAAGTACTTGGAAGGATAGCATCCCTTATAGCAATTAAATGGTTTGATTGGAGTTAACCTCACAGAACATTGTTGTTAGAGCCATTTAAAAAGTCTATCAGCATCTAATCTTCAAAAGTTATCTTCTTTAGAGGAATCTGACTTATTCAGTGGAACTTATAACAAATGCCTTGTGGTAGAAATAAAGAACAGTTTCAAGAGTTCACTCTATTTTCCTTAGGCTTCTTCATTTAATCAGTGAATGTCTTCTGTACCTCACCACTCTTGCAGTGAAAATACAGAAGTGAACAAAAATAAACCTCCCTAGATTTCATCAGACACACATGCTAGCTAGCAAAGTGGTAGAATCCATAAAACCTAGGTCTACGGAGTCAGGATAAGGACTTTGAAGACAGCAAAGAAAATGTAGAATAAGAGAGAACAGAGAATGTGTGTTCTCTCCATAGAATCGGTGGATGGTGAATGCTTCCCCTTTAGGGTTAAGGAAATAAGAAACCTATGAGTGAGTAATCTTTAGGGGAAGAGAGTTATAGTCAAAGGAAATAATGAGTGTTAAAGTCTTGAGTCAGAAGAGTTTGTGTCTCTTCAAGGAATGGCCAGAAGTTTGGCAGCTGCAGCGAAGAGAGAGGCAGGGAGCCATAGGCAAAGGTGAAACTAATGCAGTGTAAGCTTCAAGATATTCTTGTCCTTAAAAAACCCTCCCCATACCTCAATTGTAGGAGCATCAGGTCCATGAATCTTGGGTCCTTGGGAAGATTTTGGAGGAGTCTATCCTAAGCATCTCATAGAGTAGAGCCACTATTTTCTGTTTTATCCTGAGTCTGATGGGAAGCTATTCAACTGTTGCAATCCTATTACAGAAATACTGTAATATCGGTGGAGGTTTCAAAGAATCACTTAGTGTGTGTTGTGGAGAATATATTGAAGTACAGTAAAGGCAGAAGCAGGGAGACCAGATAAAATGCAAATTTCAGCAAGAGATAGGGCGGCTTGACGTGGGGACTAGAGATGGAGTCTTTGATATTGTAGATACATTGCATTTCTCTTTCCTGCCAGACCTGCCAGTTTCCAAAAATTATGTGCAGTGTGAAAAAGAGTGGAGTCAAGGATTATCTCTAGATTTAGTCTGAGAAACAGGAGGAATGAAGTATTCATTTATTGACATAAGGAAGACTGGAGGAGTGGATTTAGATGTGAGAGTTCCAAAGAGTCTGCTGTGAACGTGTGAAATTTGAGATGCTAATTACATACCCAGGTTGAGCTGGTAAGTGGACAGCTGAGTACACGAGGTCAGAGCTAAAGGAACATCTATGTTGAGAGAGAGAATGTTAGGAAATGCCAGCAAATTAATTGATGTAAAGGCATCCACACTTAATGGATGATTTGACCTGAACGGCTTGTGACTGGTCTGGAGGCTCATTGCTGGGACCTCCACAGACACAGCAGCAAACCTAGGAAGGGGGTTTCTCAGAAGGCAAGTGAGTGGGGGATTCTCGAACCACGAAAAGGACAGTCACATAAAATGCTGCTACCAATTGGTAAAGGAAAATAGGAATTTCAGACCTGAAATTGACCATCAATTAGAGTTAATAACACAGAAATCATTGATTTTCTGTTTTTGTGGAGATCTAGGATTAAATATAGCATGGCTTCATGAGAAAAAAAGAATAAGTGAAAATATATTTTTAAGTGTTTTTATTTAAAACAAAGTTTCCAGAGAATTGGGATAGCTCCTAGGGTGGAATCAAGATCTCTTATTTAAAGTTTATGGCTTTACAGTTTATGCATTTGCTGATGGAAATAGTCTGAGAGACAGGTAGAAACTGATTCAATAGGAAAGAGAGAACTGAATTTGTAGGAGCCTTGTCCCCAAGCATGTTGGAGAGGGTTAGATGGAGGATACCCACGGGAAGTCTGGTTTCATGAGCATGGGCAGACAAAGTGCCTGAGACTCAGGAGGCTGACAGGCAGGTATACCCAGAATGTGCCGACTGTCTTTGGATTATTTCACTTTTTCTACATGAGATACAAAAATGAAAAAAAGCTCATTAACAGACATGGAAGAGTTGAGGAAGATTAAAAAAAGTTTGAAAAGAGAAAATGTGTGAAATTGTTCAGTACTATGAGTAGTGAATTGATCAGAAAAAATGTGGGAAAGTTGACTTGGCAGTTTTAATGGTTCATTTGAGGTTCACAGTTAAAAATATGAAGTAAGACCAGAGAGTACAGGATGTGTTAGTTTCTAAGTATGATCAGGTGCTCAGGTGCAGATTTGAGCAGGCAGATCATAGCAGGTTTCTAAGCAAGTCAGCTGGAGAGAATGGCATGCTAGCTGAGAGCAATTTGTTAGTGGTAGAGCAGAGAATAGGGAGGGCAGAGTGGATATTAAATAGGCCAGGAATAGCAAAAAGGAAAAAGAATCAATTGAGAGAAGGTCTAAGTTGAATCAAAGAAGAGAGACAATAGGAAAAGGTAATCAGAGCAGTACTCATCATTGATACAGGAAGAGATGCTAGTATGATCATGGCACTTATAATTGAATAAAAAAGTTGTTATAAGAAAAAGATGACTAGCAAGTTGGGGGACTCTGTATCTAAAAAATATGTGATCTATTTTGGCTAAAATGGAAAAAGTTGGGGGCAGAGAGTCAATTAGGAAAAAGTTATACTAGCATTTAAACAACTGATTTTCAAATCAAAAGCTAACAATTATGTTTTCTAAGATTCTATGTCTCTTACAGATGAAGTTTTCCAATGAAGCCAACATTTTGTATCTCATTATTATAAGAAATAGCTTACATAATGTACATAGCCATCAGATTTTGTTTTTGCAAATCAAATATCAAGTTTTATATGACCTTAAATGGAAAGATTTAGAACAAAAATGTGTTATTATTTTTATCTTAGAAAATTTTCATGGAAATCTAATGATGTTATAAATGTAGTTTTAGTGACGGACACAAACAAGTCAACATTTTGTCCAAACATGAATATGTTACTAGCTGCTATTGTGATAATATGTGGCGAGATGATGATTTCTAATATTTTTGTTATATAATGCAGGAGCATTTGGTTTTGAATGATACCGTCGTGCTTTCTCTCTGCTTCTTTTGTACATTTTTATTTCAGTTTTTTGGGGTATTAAAATGGTCCTTAGAAGAAGAAAATGGTTTAAAATCTTCATTGCATAGTACACAAAGGAATGTCATTTTATTTGCATACAACATCAATTTTACATGTTTCTTGTGTATTTTGTCATTTATGTCATGATCTTTTGCTACTCCTGTTCAGAGATAGGAAGCCTGGTGATTTCAAAATAGATTGATCGTATCTCTTAAGAAAAAACATAATTATGAAATTGGACAACTTTTCACTAAAATTCACTAATAATTTTACTCTCACAATGTCCTCTGCAATTACATTAATGTAGGCATATAATTAAAGGGCTACATGTGACCTGCGGTAATTGGGAGTATTGAAGGGCTTAAATGAGCTCCTATAGTATTGAACTTTGGACACATTGTCCTGCGTGGGTGGAGGCAGCTGGCTTTCCTGTCTAAAATATTTGAGAGAGTTAAGAAACTTTAGTTTACTCTTATCCCAGAATTATTTTATTTTTCATAAGGGAAGAAAAGTTGAGCATTAAACATTTATATTTGGGAGATCAATCAGGAATGTTAAAATCTAAAACTAAGGTTTAAATAATAATTTATGGAATTCTGTTTCATTTAGTTTTTCCAACATGTTAAAACCTGTTTTGAATCATCCATATCACCATTTTTTTCTCTATTAAAAAAGTATTAACTTTAAGATTACTTGCTACAAGGGAATCTTTGGAAAACCTTTTTGTTGAAATGCATACTTGAATTTCTACAACTCAAATATCATAGATACTCAAAAAGTAAGCTCCATGAGGGTATCTATTTAAATTTATTTATGCATCATTGCTTTCAATATCTAGAATTATGTGTCTGGCACATAATAGAAATTTGATAAATATTTTTTGAATGACCACATGAATAAATTAAAGATTCACAACTAAAAAATATTTATACTCATTCACTTTTAAGCAACTTGCAGAAATGACTAGACATTGGCTTGTGAGTGTGCATATGTGTATTTGTAATAATATGGTCAGCAAAATACATTGTTTTACATGCATTTGCTTATTTGTGTGTCTTTTATTATGCTTTTGTTTCACATGAGTTGGTAAACTTTTTAAAAAACTCTATCTGGGTTACAATCGAAGTAAAGACAAACGAAAATAACTATAAATACTTTAAACATTTTAAATTATGCTACTTTACCACTTCATGCTTTTAGTTATGTGTAATTTTGGTGGTATGATTAATTTTTAAGCAAATTTAGATTTAGAGGTAGATTGTAACACAGCGTTTTCTTTGAGTAGATTGCCTTATAGGCAAGGGATGTTGGCTAAAGAAATACAAAACATCAGTAAAACCTAATGAAGAGCAAAACATTTGGAAAGCAATAGTGAGCTGTTGTATAAAAATTTAGTTTTCAGATAGATTTTGTTCTTATCTTTATTTTTTTAATTAAAGACTTTCATTGTCAACTTCACTAAAGAACTTTTATAAAATAATCAATTGTTTGCATAAACACTGTGTAGATGGTAAGCCCTGTTCAGATGTGGCTATGTATAAGACATATAACTTCTACATTATTAAAATAAAAATACAAGAACAACAACAAAACACCAACTTTTTTTTTTAATTCTACTATATCGTTAGTAAAAAGAAAATGCAGGAAAATCTTCCCCCAATCTTCCTTAACAATTTAGAAAATAAAATCTCTAATGCTCGTGTATCTTATTCTGTATCCCTTTTGAATGATCTCTGAGTGAAGTTTACTGTCTTCAAGTATTTATAAATTTAGTGATTTTTTTTCCCTCCCTAAGGTGAGTTCCTTGGGATAGTGATTTTTAGAGAGATTTTGCTTTGAAAATTTGTTTTAATTAGGAAGATTGCATAAAGCTAGATAAAACCTTTCCAAAGAGACAGTGCCCTTTCTCTGTTGACAAAAAGCAAACTTTAGGAAAGGGAATAATTTAGGAAGGCAGGGAGGCTTTAACAAAGCCCTCTTTATTTGAGGGGGATAGATAAAGAGATGGATAGATTGAAAGGTGGTTTTCCGGAAGGCGGGAGCACGTTAAGATGGACAGCAGGGCTGACAGGTGACAATCTTGAGATTATGTGAAGTTAATAGCACTTCAGTCTGAGGTAGGGAGAGAAGGTGAGCAGGAATGGTGAAGGCTGGAGCTGGAAAAGACAAATATTAGACTGAGTTAGCAGTTCCTGTACTGGGCATGTTCACTTAAATGGGAAAATGCCTCTGCCACTGAATGCAGGGACAGGCAGTTTAAGTTGTCTGTTTTGGAAATAATCGTAAGATTCACTTACCAGCACCAAATGGGAAATAACTGTATGAGAACGAATATACTTGCAGTGATACATTTTTATTATTACAGATCAGTGCTTAATCTCTTATTGTTAAACTCTCTATTATTGAAAAATAAGGAGATTGCAAAAGATGATAAGTCATGGTTAAGTTTACAGAAAGGAAAAGCTGCTTTTCCTATCTCCTTTGAGATCACTATTTTAATGGGAAACTATAGTTAACAAAATCCATGTTATGTTAATACATCAAGTAGCTTTCATTCTACTTTATGAAAGGTGTTAAATTTTTTAAAATGGATTTTGTGATGAAATTAAATTTCTGTCTACTTCAGGGGAATTTTTCTTGTAAGTTCTTGGTCATTGCAATCACTCAGAAGTTGTAGCTATGTGTGATTACTGGGTTGTGGTCATTGTAAAGCATTAGAAAACAACTTTAAAGTCTTGTTTCAGGTTAAGTGCAGAAAAGCATTTTTAAAAGCCATAATAGTGAATTTTAATAGTTTTTTGTAGATTAGCATTAAATGCCTTTATAGCAGAAGTTACGTTCTTCAGACATTGAGTTCAGAGTAGGTTTGTCAATAGGTTTGTCTAAAATAAGTGAAAGAAGTTTATTCTGATCTGAGCATATGTGACCATCAAGAGAGCCACACCCAGGAGGCCTTGAACCACTCACTGACTTGCTGAGGTTTTTCACAGTCTGGTTCTACACATTTTAGGGAGGAAGGCTTATACTGGTTTGGCCTGAAAGAGCAGGAAATCTCCAAGCAGGGGATTACAGATTATAGGTACATTTAGAGATTCTTTGATTTGTAATTGACTAAAGAAATGAAGCTTACCTAAAGGCCTGGAAGATCTTCAGTTAAGGAAATCTGCTTATTATAGACAAGCCACAAGAAATATACGCAGACTCAGGTGATCTGTTAAATAAACTGATAAACCACAAATGCAGTTTAAGCTTTGTCTAGTATGGCCTCAAGCTTGTTAAGGATTTTGAATCTCATTTTCACAAAAATAAAAGGAAAAAGAAAAACACCAATGGGAAAGGGGCGTGGCCAGGCATCTCTAACTTCTCACCCCACGGTCAGCTACTCAGCTGTAGGATATTTCTGGGGTGCCCTTGGCCAAGAAGGGGTCAGTCAACTGGAAGGCTTAAGATTTTATTTAAGTTCACAGGTTGATGTTTCTGAATAAATTAACATGAGGCAAAATAGAAAAATGTAGAAATCAAGACCCTAGTGAGTATTTCAAGCATTTTCTCTTTTTAAAATGTGGACATACACATTTTAGTTCAAGTTTGTGCTGCTACAGTTTTTGTGCAAGAAACATTCTTTGTGAAGAATTAACATATCGGAAGGGACTACTGACCCCTGAGGAAGTTGAATTTGTTTTGGTCATTCAAGGCTGGATACTCTGCTAGAATGAGAAGCCGATATCCAGGTATCCAGGCAGAGCAACTTGGAGGGAAGAGGGGGAAAGAGGAGAGGGCAGGTGCAGGGAATGACAGGAAGCGAGGGGAGAGCAGGTGGAGGGTGGTGGAGGGCAGAGGAGGGTCGGGGAGGTCTGCAGAGCGGGGCCAGAGGAGAGAAGGCTGCAGGAAGTTGACGGAGCTGTGATAGGAGTTTGGACTTAAGCCTAAGAACATTGGAAAAGTAATTGAAGAGGTTTCAGCAAAAGTGAAATAATCAAATTAAACACAGAGTAAAAAATATCGCTCTAGTCGTGGAGAGGAGAACAGGATTGGAAGAGGAAGCTTCTGGAAATCTATCTCCCTTGTCTAGGATTGAGATGCTACTATTTGACTAACGTGGCCGATATGGGGAAAAGTGAATGTAAATAAAAGCTTTTTAGAAGTTGAAATGAATGGGGCTTGGTCATGATTAGATATAGAAAATTATGAGGACTATTTAGCAAGGGAAGTGGAAATTTCTGGGTTATACAAACTGAAAGGGTGGTGGTGCCTTTCATTAGTAGAGAAAAAAATTAATCTTTCCTACAAAGAAAAGTGGTTTCCCAAATCCCTGAAGCAGCAAAATTCATGCTTTATTTTTAGGGAATTAAAGGACTACTTTATCTATTTCAATTTTCTAGGAAAGTAGTGAAAACTGTTTCACTAGAATTTTCTAGCTGTGCAAATTATCATTTGGCAATTAGTCACTTTTTCCCTAGACTTTTCTCTTAGTAACAGGCTTTGGACACTGTTAGTCAGAAATATTTATTCAGTGAAGAGTATTGGTCTCAATAAATAAGCCATTTAAATTGAAATATGCTGATATGAAGACATTTGGGGAATTAACACTTTATCTCTAGAAGGATTAGCATTGGACCAGAAATGTGGGATAATTTTTCTTTTAATGGAAGTTATATCCTGATATTAACTAAAGTCTGTTATATAAAATCACATTATTTTAAGAGAAAAACTGAAAATTAAAATATAACTGTTTCTTCATCTTTTAAATCTTTCTTTTGATTTTCTAAAAATTTTCAAAGATAGCAATGAACAGTATGCTGAGTCCAAGGTTTTAAGTTATTAAAAGCTACAAGAAACTGATCATTCTCAAATTATCCTTCTCTGGCCTTTCCGTTCATTTCTTTCATTTACACATATACACACTCATACACCTGCACGGGTAAACACAGAGACGACAGTGACCTGGATGTATAAACACAGAGACGACAGTTATATTTTCATCTCTAACATGTCTAAAAATTTCAAATCGATGAAATAAGATTCACTTGTCATGTTTCAGTGGACAGAGATAAACATGACTGCAGGCATATGCATTATGGCAGCTGTATTTTAGTGAAATATAAGTTTTACTTCTTTCTAGATTCATTAATTTAATGTCTTATAGGTTATCACCGCTGTGTAGATGAAAATAACTAAGATAGAAATTCTGTCCCTAAGAGGCTTGCAGAGGAGAATAGACACATAAGTATTACAATCATTAAACAGTGTCATAAATATAGAATAAAGTAATTAACAAAAGTATTGGGTCACAGATGAAAAAGAAACAAACTGATCAGGAAGCAGTATAAATGCAGGGCTGTAACTTAAGCCCAGAGCTGATGACAGGGCGGAGCAGAGCTGTGCAGCAACTTGCCCTGTGTACACCGTCTCTGTGAAACGTGCATCCCATTTGGACAGCACCAAAGGAAAAATCCGTTTGAGTTGTTTATTTCAATTTATCATTTCATCGTTGCCATAGCTTTGGATGGGAATAGTGGTTTGGTTCACATTCCCATATCTCATTCTTTATCTTTAAGTGCTTTGCTATCTAATCTCATTTCCCCTGATTTCACTGTAGCAGATTTTTTACTGTTCAAGGGAGAAGAAAACACAGTAACTTGTTCAAAGAGCTGGTTCTCCTGATGATATCCCCTACCTTCCCTGAAGATTGGGTACTAGCAATAAGAAATGTGTGAACAGTGATTTTATACTCTATATTTTAATTTCAGCCATAAATTCATCATGTACAGAAAGGGAATTTCATGGAGTAAAAACGATCATAAAATGACAGTTACCACCTACTAAATGACTGCCTGGTGCCTGGGATAATATGTATACACACACTCACACACACACACAGAGCTGTGTATTCTCACAGCAAACTGTTGAAGTAGGTATAATCATTCTAGCTTTATTTTAAAACAGTCTGGGAAAAGTTAACTTCCCCAAGGTCTCATACCTGGTCCAAAGTTAAATCAATTAAGTCCCTTTTCACTGTAGTCGTCTTTTTATTTCCTTTTTACTTTTTAGGAGAACAAAAATTCTTGTGGAAAATTTCTCTTACAGAACTAATGACTATTTAAAAATCAATAATAATGGCTAAAAGCAACATTGAATAGGGTAAGAATCAGTTTGTCTGCCTTAATGTCTGATAAAACAGGAAATACAATGTTTTTGTCTTCAAACAAATTTCTGCTCTGATTAACATAACATGCTTTGCCTACTCTATTGTTTTACATCATGGATGGAAGAAAACTGAGTTGCATTCAAGCCAGAAAAGTCCCAAGGTTATTCGACCAAAAATTCAAAATGTTGTTACCTTTCCATTTAATTAGCAGTAGGAAAATTGCTGTTATTAAGTATTGTGTGTTTTTCTCTATTTTTATTTCCATTTATTATTACTTTTATAAATTATTTGATTCACATGGTTATGTTTGTCTGAGAATTCTTTTCAACTGTAACAATACAGTCTACCTTAAAGCATAACATGGAGCTGAATAGGGGTTTGTTTTCTAAATTTTATACAATAGAACTTAGTGAGACAGCTGGGACTCTGAGGTGAGATCTTTTATGTTACCAAAGATTGTTAGAAATTTAAAAGTAGATTTGGCTTTCATAAACAAAATGAACATGAAGAACTCAATATTTGAATTTAGCCTTCTTCCACAATGTGTTATACTTTTTTTCTATTTCCATTTTAACACTTGAATAGCAAAGTAATTATCTCAAATCTGTTTTTATGTGTTCTACCATTTAGCAAATGGAAAAATATTCAAAGAGGATGCAGGAAAAGGTTGGATTTTTTTCCCTCCGTGTCCAATTACGTATTCATCGTTATTGTTCATTATTTCAAAGCAGGCCCAGAGAATCTGAATCTTATTGGCTACCTGTTTAAATTAAACATTTTTATAAACCCAGAAAAGATAATTCTGAATAGAGATTGTATCAAGAAAATGATCATGGGGGGGGCATGTATGACTGAAGTGACTACTCTGCCGTGGTACATGTTAAAGTGTTTACAAATCATTCTTTTGCTGAAACGCAAGCCTCGTTCCCATTAAAGGAGGTACATTTAATAATGATATTCTGATCATAATTTTTTTTTTTTTTTGTAGAGACAGAGTCTCACTTTATTGCCCTCAGTAGAGTACTGTGGAGTCACAGCTCACAGCTACCTTCAGCTCTTGGGCTTAGGCGATTCTCTTGCCTCAGCCTCCCGAGTAGCTGGGACTACAGGCAACCACCACAACGCCCGGCTATTTTTTGATGCAGTTTGGCCAGGGCTGGGTTTGAACCCACCACCCTTGGTATATGGGGCCAGCGCCCTACTCACTGAGCCACAGGCGCTGTCCTGCCTGATCATAATTGTTTTAATGAATCATCAATTGCCTAAGACAAAGAGATCCTAGAGCATTTAATTTGGGTGGTTGAATAATTAAAGCATGTATCAAGTAGTATTTTATGGTAAGTTCCCTTGGTAAAGTTCCTCTTTAATAAAGAGAGATGATTAGGGAAAAAATCTACAATTAATTTTATGTGTCAAATATACAATTTCATTTACATTAGTGGAATTCAGCATTGAATTTACTGTGCATATTAAAACTTTAGGCCCCTTGAATATCTCCAGGATTAAGTACTCTATTTCACCATAATCCATTGAGGCTCTGAATTTGTACAAAGTATTGTCCTTCGGAGGAACACATCTTCTTTCAAGCTGATCAATCTACAATTTGTCGTGGACTTTGAACTACATGGACTATGCTGTTATGCTGTTTCCCCTCCGTGGTACTAAAAAGTTCTTCTTACTCTTTAATACTTTCTCCTCAGACACCAAGGAGAGGAATGTTTTTCCTCTTGCATTCCACTGTGGTCTATCTGCACCACCAAGAAAGCACACGTTACTATGTTGTGATTCTCTTCTGTTCATCAGGTTGATTCTTCTGCTTAATCTGAAATTTTCTTGGCAGGTAGAATCTGGATAGATGTAGTATTTGTACAACAGTGTCTAGCAAATGGCTCTTTTCTGGTTATTTAAATGATGAGATTCAATGGTGGTGGTTTCACGTAAAGTGAATAAATCGAAACATGTACTACTCAATGAATTTTTTAAAATAATACATCCATGTGGCCACTACCTAGATCCAATGTTAGACTCTTGTTAGCATTCTAGAAGCTTCCTTCATGACTTCTTCCTGTTATTACTGCTCTATGCAAAGGGAAACTCTATTCTGAGTATGCCATGAATAGGTTTTTTTCTTTTGAATTTATTATAAATGGGATCATGCAGAAAGGATTATTTTATGCCAAGTCCTTTCAGTTTAGCATTTTGTTAATGAGATCCATCTATTCGTAGCAACAGTTCATTCATTTGCCGTGGTAACTATGACCCAATTTATTTGTGGATTTTTAGTTTATAGGCAATGGATACGTTTTATTTTGAGCTATTAGAAATAATGTTGCAATGATAACTCTTATGGGTAGTGATTTTCCTTTGTGGTTTTAATTTGTATTTTCTTCACACTGATGATGTAAGAACATTCCACATGATTACTGACCGTATGAATATTATCTTTCATGAGGTACTTTGCCAAGTCTTTTAGCATATTCCTTAAAATTCACATTGTTGTCATTTTCTTGTCAATTTTTGACTTTATAAAGTTTCAGTGGTTATATATATGGTTAATATCTTCTCGTATATTATCATTTACATTTTCATTCTGTTGATAATATCTTCTCATGAACAGAAATTCTTAGGTTTAATAAAGTTCTATGTATGAATAATTTAATTTATGCTTATTGTTTGGTATGCCATTTAGAAAGTCTTTGCTTGTGCAATATAATAGATGATTTTTCTTAGTTAAAATTCAGGAACATTATTGTTTTGCCTCATAAATTTAGGTGAACACTGAATTTGGGACTGAATTTTTTAAGCAAGTTCCATATGATTCCATAAGGATATATGATTGAGTTAGGAACTTTTACTGAAAATAAGAAAAATAATTTCCCATATTGAACTGTCATAAGTCAGTTGCACAGAGATGTGGGCCTGTGTTCGGTCTCTGTTTTCTCTTCCATTGTTCTATTTGTCTGTCCTTGTGTCAATAACTTCTTGTCTTAAATACTGTGTTTTTTAAATCATTTTCATGTCCAGCAATATCTGTATCTTCTATATCCGTTAGTTTTTTTTTTAATAATTTTATTGAATCATAATTATGTACATTGGTGCAATCACAGGGCACGATTCATATACATTCAGAAATATTTTGATCATACTGTTACAGATATCCTTCATGGCATTTCCTTGATCACTATATAA
>CAUYON010201370.1:0-12687 GCA_963573935.1 Arctocebus calabarensis | reverse complement strand
AGGCTCCCGCCACAATATTTTTTGTTGCAGCTGTCATTGTTGTTTAGCTGGCCCAGGCTAGGCTCAAACACGCCAGCATCAGCCCTCAGCCTCAGTGTATGTGAATGGCACCGAGCCCGAAATTACTTTTTTTTTTTTTTTTGAGACAGAGCCTCAAGCTGTCACCCTGGATAGAGTGCTGTCACATCACAGCTCACAGCAACCTTCAATTCCTGGGCTGAAGTGAGTCTCCTGCCTCTGCCTCTCAAGTAGCTGGGACTACAGGCGCCCGCCACAACGCCCAGCCATTTTTTTGGTTGCAGCCGTCATTGTTGGTTGGCAGGCTCAGGCTGGATTCGAACCCGCCAGCTCAGGTGTACATGGCTGGCGCCTTAGCCTGTTGAGCCACATGCGCCGAGCCAACAGGTATAGTCTTATTGTGAGTTGGCTCACCGGCTGGAGTCCAGAAGCTCATCTGCGTTTTTTCCCCTGTTGGGTATTGGTTTGAAGTGCTGCACACTTCATAGTTTCAATAATCTTTTTTTTCTGTGCAATCAGAGTAGATCTTCAGGACTAATGGGGTGAAACAATACATATTCTGTGTATACCTATTGTTATTCGTTGGCTTAGCTGTGCACAACATTCTGAATAGCTGGCTTAGGAGACGCAGTGACTCATGCCATTTTCTCTGTAACCAGGAGTGACCTGGAGCACTTCAGGCCAGAGGAAATTGGTTTCTTGCACTCCAGCTCCGTAGCTGAGTCTACGCACCATCTTGGCATCCATCAATGTGACCGAATTAGTTGCTGCTCTCTCTGATATTAATGGTGATGGCGCCCGGCTACAGGAAATCCTCCTGTTTGGCTAAAAGAGGTTGTGACCTACTTGCACATGGATGTAATGGGAGCGTGAAAATCTGCATCTGACTATAGCTTTAATATTGTCAATTAGAGACACAATAACATTAACTGGGCAACCTCTTTGAAAACCTAGCGAGTATGAAGCTCTTAGCTATTCAAATGTTGTAAACAAGGTTGATATTTATTATTTCCATTTCTAACATATAATTGAGATCTACCTGGGGAATGTGTAGGGACTTGAATGAAGGTGGGACATGGAAGAATATGTGAGGTGCCAGAGAGAAGTGTCCTGGGAGCACAGGTGTGGGTTACAAAGACTACAGACTTGGCACTGCGGAGACGCCTGGGGGGACCTGGAGGCTGTCCTGAGCACTTGGAAAATGGGGTGAATGTTTGAGAAGTGCTCAGAAAAGAATTCCAAAAGGGAGAATCAGAAGGGCCCTGTACTACGTGTAAGGTAGTGTGTGATCTTCTAGTTTAGTAAGATGAAAAATAATAGGATGGGTTGGCGCCTGTGGCTCAAGTGGCGAAGGCACCAGCCTCATACACCTGAGCTGGTGGGTTCGAATCTAGCCCAGGTCCGCCAAACAACAATAATGGCTGCAACCAAAAAATAGCAGGGTGTTGTGGTGGGCACCCCGTAGTCCCAGCTACTTGGGAGGCTGAGGCAGGAGAATCGCTTGAGCCCAGGAGTTGGAGGTTGCTATGAGCTGTGATGCCATGGCACTCCACCAAGTTGACACCTTGAGGCTCTGTCTCAAAAAAAAAAAAAAAAGAATAGTAAAGAATAGTAGGATGATCCAAAGTGAAACCTGTAGGAAACACAGGCAAGGTGGATGAAATGTGCGTCCCTAGTGATTTTTAGCAGAACATAGTGGCTTTTTTTTTCACTAGTAATATATTTGTAGAAAACTTGGGAAACATCAAAAAGCACAAAGGCCCAAACACACTGACAAAAACAGAAATAAGTGCACCCCTTAGCGATAATAATCTTTACCTTTTTTGGTACATACACGTCCAGTCGTTTGTCTGTGCCCACATTCACACATGTACAAACCTTTTGTAAGAATGTAAATCTATCTGACCGCACACGCTGTCCTCCATTCTGTGCCTAGCACATCCTGAAACGTGCTGATACTCTGGCTACGAGCAATTTTTCTCTTTCTGCTGTTCTGTACACTATGTCCCTCCCACTCCACCTCACCGATTGTTGTAAACTGATCCTGCTCACCCAGGGGCCTATTTGTCCATTGACAGAGTACGAGGGCTCCGTTTAAAATAATGTCAAGTCTCTGCTTTGTGCATTACTTTGCATATATTTTCATTCTAAGTACAAGAGGCTTTCAAGCAAGCATGTAAGATAAAACGAAATAGATTGATCAATGTAATCTACAGCCTAACATTCAGGGCATCACATTTGTGAAACTAAACCACGTAATCACAGCCTGGGGGAAGAAAGCAACTTGGCACACAGAGAAAAAAGCTCAGACAGAGCAAAGGAGACACACGTGCGCGGCACAGACAAGGGCATCTGCCCCGGATCTTCTCCTCCACGTCAGGTTTCACACTGTTGACGCTGCCTGTAAGTCGGAGTGCTGAGCCTTAACACTTCCCAGTTGGACCCTGCCTCCCCTTCCCCACTTCCATTCTCATGTGGCTCCCCCCGTGGCTCCATCCTCACTTACCATCTGCGGTTACTTGAAATTGCTGATATGAATAGCTGTCTGTTTCTGTTATCTAGCACCATGTCACAGGCCACCCCCAAATCTAACGGCATAAAACAACCATCAGTTCCTGACGCCTGCAGACTCAGTGGGACAGGGACTCAGACAGCGCACAGCAATGTTGGTTTCCTCTGGCCCGTGAGGCTACGGCTGGCATGACTTCAATGGCTGGGACGGGTACAGCTGTGGTGGGAAGGTACATTCTTCTTTACCTGCAGGCCCTGCCAACCTTGGCCTGCAATGCTGATGGGCGGGCTCAGCCGTGGCTGACCTATGTGTGCCCTCCCCAGCATCGTGGCATTGGGGTAATCAGACTTCCCCCAGGGTAGCCTGGTGCTTCAAGTGCTAGTGTCCCCAGGGAGCAAGGTACTCACTTCATGCCTTTTATGATTTGGCCTCAGAAGTCAGACACTTTGTCAAAAACTTTGTAACTGTGTTTAGAATCACCTATCTTGGGCGGCGTCTGTGGCTCAGCGGGTAGGGCGCTGGCCCCATATGTGGAGGGTGGCGGGTTCAAACCCAGCCCCGGCCAAACTGCAACAAAAAAATAGACGGGCGTTGTGGCAGGCACCTGTAGTCCCAGCTACTTGGGGGGCCGAGGCAAGAGAATCACCTAAGTCTAGGAGTTGAAGGTTGCTGTGAGCTGTGTGATGCCACAGCACTCTACTGAGGGCAACAAAATGAGACCCTGTCTCTAAAAAAAAAAAGAATCAGCCATCTTTCCATCTATCTATCTCTACATTTGTATAAGCATAAAGATTTGAAGGATACACACCAAACTGTTAAAGTTGAGAGGAAGGAAAGAAACTTTGACTCTTTATTCTCTATGCTTCTAAAGGAGAAAGAAGAAAAAAATAGTGGGGTTATGGGTAATATTCATTTTCTAAAGAAAATTGCTTCTTATGGTTTCTCAGCCATTTAAAGATTAAGCATATTATGGCCGTTGGCACATTCAATAGACTACTCCATGCAGGGATGCAAAGACATTATGGAACAGGCTCTGTTGGTGTAAGCCCATTACCCATCTTCAGGCCGTGGAAGAGAAAAACCCTGTGGGAGATTTAAGAGGCCAGAGCAAGGGCTTCTTTCTAGAGAATGGTCCTTGTGCTGTGTCCCCAGCCTGTTCCATCCTGCTGTGGGAAGCACCTCCTCATCCTAATCCAAGCGAGGAGGCTTCACAGGAATCATTTGGAGACCTTGACCTATATATCCTAGAGTTTGAGGAACTCAGGACTGGTGACTGACTTTCACCAGAGGAAACCTAAAGGTGAAAGGCTGGAGGGGGCTGCCACACTGCGGAATATAGAGAGGGGACTCATTGGCAGATAGCACTTCCATTGATGGTGGGCCACAGAGTGAGGGGATGCACTCTCAGGCCATAGCAACAGGGACATCACCCAAGAGAACCACCTGTAGGGTATAATGTCATGGCAGGGGGGCACTTGTAGCACAGGGACCCTAGCAGAAGGGCCTCCAAGGTGCAAATGGCACGCCACATGACAACAGTATGTCATAGAAGTCTTGGCCATTTGCCCCTTATCCTTCCCCAGGGATCTGATTAAGAAAATAGGAGCTAGTAGGTAGAAGAGGGAGAGACAAAATTTGACCATTCACTCCTCTTTCACTTCAAGCTTCCAAGACTAAAGCAAGCCTAGATGTAGGGACGCAACGAGTTTTTAAATGAATAACATATTGCAGTTGGAAGCATAATATTTGACTTCACAGGACTTTCGTGGTACTCACATGAGAGCATTCTTGCAACTAAACACAATCAGAGAAACCAAGGATCTCATTCTAGAATGGGTTTCCCAGAGCAGGAGGACAAAGAATTAAAAGTTGCTTCTACCCAGATGCGTCCAAGTACATTCAATAAATCTGGGTTTTTTGGGTGCTTTTCTAATTTTCCAAATTTTAGTTGGAACACATGTAGCTTGTTATTATCTAAATACACATTTAATTATATCACTTCTGCGCTTAAAACTCCCTGAGGCCTTGGCATTGCCTTCATGATCAAAGTTAACTATAAAACATCACTTATAAGGAAGGCTCTTCATGATCTAGCCTCTGCCTTCCTCTCTATGCTCCTTTCACAGCCTCTCCTAGGCCACGTATACGCTGTATTCCAGCCACGTGCACATAAAGCTTACAATGCATCATGGTCCTCTGTGCCTCTCCTCAGTCCAGGTTATTCTTTCGGCTTAGAATATCCCTCACCTTCACCCTTTATCTGAAGGGCTGGCTTTGATCCACCCTTCAGCTCTGGTACCATCTTTGCAGGTCAAAGCTCAGTTAGGAAGTTGCTTTAGAAGAGAAATTGGGCTTTCCAGTTTGTAACTCCAGGCCTGTAACCAGGTAACATAGTAGGCTCCGAATCCTGTACACGAACTATCATACAAATGATGATTGCTGCTCAGTTAACGTTTAGTGAGCAAAGAGAATCAGGAAAGGCAAAGGAGCACGGTCTTTGATCCTCTGGCTGGACACAGTCAAAGATGTTAAGTTCTTTGTGCCTTGCAGAAGCAAGATAGAGAGTACTTGGGAAGGCTTTGGAAGGAATATGGCTCCCCAGGATTGCTGGAGTGCATCCTTCACTTTCATTTGAACTAGATCTTGAAATTTGAAAGTCTCTGACCTTGGTGGAGATTGTTACTCTGTTCAATTTTAGTCTCTGGTGGTGCCTGTGGCTCAGTGGTTAGGCGCCAGCCACATACACCGAGGCTGGTGGGTTTGAACCTGGCCTGGGTCAGCTAAAAACAGTGATAAGAACTGCAACAACAACAACAACAAAATATATATCAGAGCGTTGTAGTGGGCGCCTGTAGTCCCAGCTACTTGGGAGGCTGAGGCAAAAGAATTGCTTAAGCCCAAGAGTTTGAGGTTGCTGTGAGCTGTGACGTCACAGCACTCTACCCAGAGTGACAACTTGAGACTCTGTCTCAAACAAACAAACAAAAACAAAAAACAAATTTAGTTTCAATAAAGCTACTCCTTAGGTTTTTGATTTGTCAGTCTTTCTTCTGAACCTTGCTCCCTCCCTAGGGGATTTGATCATATTTGGGACAACAGACACAGGGCACTAAGGACTCCACGGAATCTCTTTGAGGAGAGCAAAAGACCTCAAAAGTCACATGGGTTAAGAAAAATTGGATCCTGCTGTATTCTGGTAACTGATAATTTTGCTTAGAAGTTTATGTTGTATTTGTATCACACTCTTTCTTTTCACATTTCAATCTAATAAAACACATCAGCATTTCTTTCTTTTGCAGCAAACCGTTATTTCCTGATTAAACAGGAGGTTGTTACCTAGTATAGAACCGGCTGCTGAAGTTGCAGACTTCAGTTTTAACTTGATTTAGATCCGCTTCTTGGTATTCTTCACTGTTAAAATTACAAGCAGTGATAGAGTTCTCAGATTCTTTTTTTTTTTTGGAGACAGAGCCTCAAGCTGTCCCCCTGGATAGAGTGCTGTGGCATCACAGCTCACAGCAACCTCCAATTCCTGGGCTTAAGCGAGTCTCCTGTCTCCACCTCCCAAGTAGCTGGGACTACAGGTGCCCACCACAACGCCCAGCCATTTTTGGTTGCAGCCATCATTGTTGTTTGGTGGCCCAGGCTGGATTCAAACCCTCAAGCTCAGGTGTACGTGGCTGGCACCTTAGCCCGCTGAGCCACAAGCACCGAGCTGAGTTCTCAGATTCTTGATTCTTCATATTGTAACTGCTTAAAGGTTTACAAATAGTATATCATCTGAATTTCGCAAAAAACTTATAAAGCATTATTATTATCATTTTAAAGATTTCATAGATGAAAAGAATGAGTATTAGGAAAGTTAGATTATTTGTCTGAGGTTATAGAATTAATTAGCACCAGATCCAATACTCTGCTAACTTTGCTAACACCATAGCTTTCTCTATCTTGGGTAGTACATATCAGTACGATAAGGACATTAATAACAGACTTTATAGTTGCTTGTGGTTGAGAGTTCAGAACAAAATCAACAATGACCTTATCTCCTGGACGACTGTTTCAAAACCTTCCAGGAAACAGTTGGGCCTTTGCAAAATGTCTAAGAAAGCAAAAATTGTATCAAGAATTTACTTAACACAGTGGTTCTCAACCTGTGGGTTGCGACCCCTTTGTAACAATAAAAATACCTTGTGGCATTAGGAAAGTTGAGAACCACTGACTTAACATAAAAAAAAGAGTCACTTAACATGTTGTTTTTCTTAAACCTAGCTGAGTTTTTGGTTCAAATTATGCTATTGATGGAGTAGAAAGCATATCCTGTACCTTTAACAGTCACATTACCGTTCTTTCTCTCTTTTTTTTTTTTTTTTTTTTTTGAGACTGTGTGTCATTTTGTCGCCCTAGGTAGAGAGCTGTGGCATCACAGCTCACAGCAACCTCAAACTCTTGGGCTTAAGCAAATTCTCTTGCCTCAGCCTCCTGAGTAGCTGGGACTACAGGTTCCCACCACAATCCCAGGCTATTTTTTGGTTGCAGTTGTCATTACTGTTTAGCAGGCCCAGGCCGGGCTCAAATCTGCCAGCCTTTGTGTACGTGGCTGGAGCCCTACTCACTGAGCTATGAGCTCTGAGCCACCTTTCTTTCTCTTGACAGCAGAACTTGGCCAATGACAGATTGGAATGAGAGGCTTTTTCTAGCCTGTCCACTGGTATAAATTTGCAGCATAAGTTAAGAAGGATTTTCGTTATGAAAAATTTGACATTTATTCATTTACTCTAGTTATATATTTTTGTTTTCATTTATTAAAAAAACAAATACGTTTCCTCTGAATAAATGGAGCAATAAAAAGGGCTTGTTAAATGTAACTGACAGTATACACTTAAGTCATTGCTCTATAAATTACTGGCAACAACCTAGGGCAAGTTATTTATACCCCCAAGCCTTAGTTTCCTCATCTACCAGAGTGGAACACTGACAGTTTCTTGTTGCCTACCCAGTTAGGAAAATTTCTTCTTGCCTACCCAGTATCTATTCCCTCAATTTCCATTTGGGGATCCTCTTCCCTTTCTCTTTATCCTTCTGGTCTGGTTGGGGCTCCTCCGCCTCACTCTAGAACTGCAAAACCTGACCCAGAAGACATTCTTCAAAGTCCCTGGCCATGAAGTCAGGTTGGAAATGAGCATGTGACCTGCCAAATTAGAGTGCATCTGAGCACTCAGGAGGGAGCTGAGCGCTGCTTTCTATTTCCTGCTGAATTAGAGACACTGGAAGACTGGCTGGCTGGAGCAGCTCCAGCCACCTGCCCCCACAGGGAACCTGAGAACAAAGCCAACACACAAAGGAAGGTGGAGCCCAGCCAAAGATGGAGAGAGTCAAGGTTCTGATGCGTGACACTGAGTCCAGTCACGTATGAAGTCAGCCCCTATGCCTAACTTCCCAGTTTTGTGAGCCATTAAATGCCCATTTATACCTGTTTTGTCCAGATCAGTCAAGACCATCCTAAATGACATTTTACCTAAACTTGTGAAAGAAAATAATTGTGAAACTTGTGAAAGAAAGTGCTTAGCAAAATACCTGGTATACAGTCAGCTTGATTGTGCCTCTTATCAAGCTTATTTCAGAAAAGAGAGGATCCTGTAATTATTTTGAACATCAAGCAATCTTTTCTGGGCTTGGTAAAGTGTTACTTATTGGCAGGTTGAATCCCATGAGATACAATATCAGAGGTTGTGGGGCTTTCCTATCCTTCCAAACACTTGTCTCTTTGGTACGGATAGCCCCCAATATCAAAAACAGTCATTAATCCCTTTGCTTTAAGACCTTAAGGAAAGTTTCTCATTCAGCCATGGCCCCAAGTCAATGGGTCCATTAGCGCCATTCCTGAGGGCAGATTTTGACAATGGTTCATAGAGATAGCAGAGACCCCCCCCCCCATGCCCTAAGAGATCAAGAGCAACACAGTTCACCCAGACAGCTGGCAGGACTGAAAATTTAGCAATTTTCCTGTGCGGTTCTGCCTCTGGCTACGCTTGCTAGGTGCCCTGAAGAAGCTGAATCTGAGATTTTAAAAAATCATGTAATTTTTCTGGACTTAAAGAAGGATAATTAAAGCCAGGTATGGTATCACATGCTTGTAGTCCCAACTATTTGGGAGGCTGAGGTGGGAGAATTGCTTGAGCCTAGGAGTTTGAGGCCAGCCTGGGTAACATAGTGAGACCCCAAAACCTAGTCCTCCCCTTCTACCCAGGCAGCCCCTATATCCTGCCCTTAGCTGCATTACTTCTAAGGGAACCAAGGCCTGCAAGGATGATAGCAACCAGGAGACAGGGAGAACAGCCTGACCCAACATGGTGGGGCCAAGGAAAGGCTGCAATGACAAGACAATTGATACTTTCCATTGTCAAGTGTGTGTGAGGCATGTAACTGGGTCATCTGTGATTCTTGGCCTATCAAGGAGATGGCAGAGAGAGGACTCCTGAGTACTGACTGAATACAGGGTAAATATTTTAAAGTTTTGTCAGAACAATGACAGACATGCCACGGGGTAAGGACCTGAGTCATATTTCAAAGAAATTAGGCAGAGCTTCCTGGAAGCAATGGACTAAACAGCTTCAAAAGTCAGATTTAACCCTAAAGGGTTCATTTTCTTTCTTCATTCCTTTTTTCTTTCCTTCCTTTCCTTTTTTCTTTTAGCCCTAGTTTTCTTTTCTTGCCACCCTTGCTGCCCACGAAGTCTCATTCTGTTGACAGGAGTAATTTCCACTTCAAAGTCCCATTCTGCAGCTACATAGACATTTTCTGCTTCTTTTCATTACTGGGGCAATACCTGTCAGGAGGCAGAATGCCAAAGATTTGTACCACCTGCTTCGCTTAAATGGCTCTAAGCCATTGCCAGCTAGGTCAGCGCACAGAGCTCCAAGCACGTAAAATGCCACTTCCTGAGCCTGGTGACTTGTGGAAATGGGCCATTTACAAGAATTAAGAGAGAATCAAACAGAGGATAATCTTCTTGTACATTGAAGTTATTTAAGGCTAAGTACCTGTACTACCTGAAATTATTTTGAATTTGCTTCCCACGCTCTAGGATAAATTGCATTGTGACATCTTATCCCTTCCTACTTCATAGTCGCTTATCCTTTTCCTTCTACCTCACTGCTTATATTAGAATAAATCTTCTGTACACACCCTCCCTACTGGAATTGGCCCCAATACAAATTAGCATTTTATCTGTCCCTATCTCTTCATAATATGCATAAAATAAATTGTTTTACAGCAAGAAAATGTATGCAAGACAGACAGGAGTAACAGAATTATATATCATAGACAC
The DNA here is from genome assembly GCA_963573935.1 of Arctocebus calabarensis. Classification (NCBI taxonomy): domain Eukaryota; kingdom Metazoa; phylum Chordata; class Mammalia; order Primates; family Lorisidae; genus Arctocebus; species Arctocebus calabarensis. Next base: position 2,830 of record CAUYON010201370.1, on the reverse strand, counting down.
CATAGGACAGAATATTATGAGACTACACATCAAATTAGGGTGTTATAGCCCCTTCAAAATCATATTCAATATCTGACAATTTTTTACATAAATTCATAAGCAACTCGATTTCACTCTTTAGAGATTTTTTTTTTTTTTTGAAACAGAGCCTCAAGCTGTCACCCCGGGTAGAGTGCCGTGGCATCGCAGCTCACAGCAACCTCCAACTCCGGGGCTCAAGCGAGTCTCCTGCCCCTGCCTTCCAAGTAGCTGGGATACAGGTGTCTGCCACAACACCCGACCATTTTTTGGTTGCAGCTATCATTGTTGTTTGGCTGGGATTCAAACTCGCCAGCTCAGGTGTTTGTGGTTGGCGCCTTAGCCCATTGAGCCACAGGCGCCAAGTCAAGATTTTTTTTTTTAATATTAAGGAATCTGTTAACTGGCTCTATGATGAAAGTAATGATTTTAGTTGAAGCATAAGCAATGGCAATTATCTGAGGACTTAAGATAGCAGCACATTTGAATGATGAAAAGATTCATTCAGGCTCAGCACCTGTAGGTCAACGGGCTAAGGCGCCAGCCACGTACACCTGAGCTGGCAGGTTCGAATCCAGCCCGGCCCGCCAAACAACAATGATGGCTGCAACCAAAAAAAAATGGCTGGGCCTTGTGACAGGCGCCTGTAGTCCCTGTGACTTGGGAGGCGGAGACAAGAGACTCGCTTGAGCCCAGGAATTGGAGGTTGCTATGAGCTGTGATGCCACAGCACTCTAGCCAGGGTGACAGCTTGAGGCTCTGTCTCAAAAAAAAAAAAGAAAAGAAAAGATTCATTCAACAAATATTTATTGTGCAACGACAATGTATCAGGCACCACCTAGACCAGGAAAGGACAAGGGTGACTGACCCTGATTTGGAGGATCAGGAAAAGTTCTACAAAGCTGGTAACATCTGAGTTGCACTGTCTAAGAAGAATGAGAGTTTATAAAATTATCAAGAAGAGAAAGACATTCCAGATGTGGGAACAGCATGTGTGAAGTCATGGAGGATTGCTCTGGGAAATGTGATTGGTTTCACAGAATGAGAGTGGAAGGCTGTTTCAAAGGTGAGTGTCAGAAAATGAAGCTAGAGGCCATCTTGTGAGACCTCATAGGCTGAGGCACACACTGTAGGTTGCCATTGTGTTAACCATTGCTCTGTCTTGCTAACAGAACTTCGATTTTGTTCAGGTAGTAGAGTATCTAGGGCCAGAGAATAAACCAAAAGTAGCCTAAACCCATTGTCTTAGTTCATTTTGTGCTGCTATAATAGAACACCCGAGACTGGGTTATTTATTTATTTATTTACTTATTTATTTTTGAGACAGAGTCTCACCCTGTGTAGAGTGCCCATGGTATCATAGCTCACAGCAACCTCAAACTCTTGGGCTCCAGAGATCCTCTTGCCTCAACCTCCCAAGTAGCTGGCACTACAATCTGCCCATCACAGTGTCTGGCCAGTTTTTCTATTTTTAGTAGAGATGAGGGTTCACTCTTATTCAGGCTGGTCTTGAACTCCTGAGCTCAAGCAATCCACCCACTTCAGCCTCCCACAGTGGTAGGATTACAGGCATGAGCCACAGCTCCCCACTGAGACTGGGTAATTTATAAAGAAAATACATTTATTTCTCACCATTCTAGAGGCTGGGACGGCTAAGATTGAGGGACTGGCTTTTTGTGAGGACCTTCTTATTACATCAGCCCATCCCAGAAGGCCTAATGGCAAGAGAGTGCATAAGAGGAAGGGCAAGTGAGACTGAACTCATCCTTTTATGAGGAAGCCACTCCCACAAAAATAGACCCACTCCCAAGATAATGGCATTAATCCATTCAGAAGGGTGCCCCTCATGACCCAAAAGCCTTCCTTTAGGCCCCATCTCCTAAAACTGCCACATAGAGGATTAAGTTTGCAACACATGAACTTTGAGGGACACACCATTCAAATCATAGTACCAATTACCTTTACCTTTTAATGATAATGGTTGGCTTAAAGCTGGATGTGGCATTCAGTTTTGGCCAAAGAAATATCAAAAGTTGGCAGGGCACAGTGGCTCATGCCTATAATCCCAGCACTCTGGGAGGCCGGGGGAGGGGAGTGGTGGTGGATTGCTTGAGCTCAGGAGTTCAAGACCAGCCTGAGCAAGAGTGAGACCCTGTCTCTACTAAAAATAGAAAAACAGAGGCAAGAGGATCTCTTGAGCCCAAGAGTTGGAGGTTGCTGTGAGCTATGATGACCTCATGGCACTCTACCCAGGGCAACAGCTTGAGACTCTGTCTCAAAAAAAAAGAGATTTTTATGAAGAAGACCACTGTGGCAATTGCAACAATAAAAATAAACAAATGGGACTTAAACCGAAAAGCTTCTGTACCACTAAGGAAACAACAACCCAAGCAAACAACCTTCAGGATGGGAAAAGATATTTGTGTATTATGAATCAGACAAAAACTTGATAACTAGGATCTATAGAGAATGCAAATTAATCAACAAAAAAGACCCAACAATCCCAGATAACACTGGGCAAGAAAGATGAATAGAACCTTCTCTAAAAAAAGACGGACGAATGGCTAAGAAACATATGAAAAAAGGCTCATTATCCCTAATCATCAGAGAAATGCAAATCAAAACTACCCTGAGATAGCACATAACCCCAGTGAGAATGGCCCACATCACAAAGTCTCAAAGCTGCAGAAGCTGGCATGGATGTGGAGAGAAGGGAACACTTTTACACTACTGGTGGAATTGCAAACTAATACAACCCTTTTGGAAGGAAGTATGGAGAATCCTCAAAGAACTCAAGCTAGACCTCCCATTT
>CAUYON010201368.1:0-44514 GCA_963573935.1 Arctocebus calabarensis | reverse complement strand
TTTTTTGAGACAGAGCCTCAAGCTGTCACCCTGGATAGAGTGCTGTGGCATCACAGCTCACAGCAACCTCCAATTCCTGAGCTCAAGCGAGTTTCCTGCCTCCGCCTCCCAAGTAGCTGGGACTACAGGCGCCCGCCACAATGCCCAACCATTTTTTGGTTGCAGCTGTCATTGTTGTTTGGCAGGCCCAGGCTGGATTCAAACCCGCCAGCTCAGGTGTACGTGGCTGGTGCCCTAGCTCCTCGAGCCACAAGCGCTGAGCCAAGTTGCTTAGTTTTAATTTTTCTCACTTGATGTAGGAATGATAATTTTAACTTTCTAAATTAGACCTAACTTAGTAAGTGCTTAATGGTAACTTTTATTATAGATCCAAAGTTAGATCTAAAGTTGAAAAGTCCTTTCTGTTTGGTTTGGAATGAGTGGTATACCTTTTTAAAGAAATTAAATTAAATAATATTAAATTAGAGGCTGAATGTGGTGGCTCACACCAGTAATCCTAGCACTCTAGGAGGCTGAGGTGGGTAGATTGTCTGAGATCACAGGTTCAAGACCAGACTGAGCAGGAGTGAGACCCCGTTTCTAAAAATAGCCGGGCATTGTGGCAGGCGCCTGTAGTCCCAGCTACTTGGGAGGCTGAGGCAAGAGAATTGCTTGAACCCAAGAGTTTGAGATTGCTGTGAGCTGTGACACCATGACACTCTCCTGAGGGTGACAAAGTGAGACTCTGTCTCAAAATAATAATAATAATAAAATAATGAATAAATAATATTAAATTAAATTTTATTTAGAGATGGGGTCTTAGTATATTGGCCAGGCTGGACTTGAACTGCTCAGTTCAAAGGATCCTCCTGCCTCAGCCTCCTGAGGAGCTGGGACTATAGGTGCCCACCACTCTGCCTAGCTCTGGATGTTGTTTTCCTACTTTGGCTTTCGCTTTGCAATGCCATGTTGTTTGGGCTGATATTATTCTTTACTTACTAATCCCACATCTTAGTAGGAACCTGAAAATTATTGGACATAAAGGAAAAGCCAGAATAAAATAAAACATTCACCACAGATAGCTGACAAAGTGTAAGGCTGGATAATTGAACCAAAAGTTCTTACTGTTTTTAATCATCCTTTTATAGAGAAGGAGTGTTTTCCCTTCATTTCACTCTGCTGTTTGTTTTGTTGGGAGGGGAGTGCCATACCAGAGGTGAGTGAGGTTGAACAGCCTAGTTCTGGCACCTACTAGCTGTAAGGCCTGAGGCAAGTTGCTTAACTTCTGAGACTCATTTTCATCATCTATAAAAATAGATTAATACCTAGCTTTCAGCAGTGTTGTAAGGTTATAGATTTAGGTAACCCCATTTATCTGCCTTACTGGAGGAGAGTAAGAAGATGCAAAGAGAAGAGATTTCTCTTTGGCTTTGGAGACTCTTATGATTCCTTTTCCTACATATTACCTTGCTAATTCTTTGTGCTGGCCAAGATGAAGATTCCCTTACATTGTGGAAATTAGTCGCTTGTAGTATAGGAATACACCCATGTGGTGGGTATTTTCCAAGGAGACATGAGAGCCTTTTGTAGAAAATCAAAAGTTGATGGTAAAACTTTATCACTTCAAAGGTCATAGGCTGTAAGAAATACCTCCAGTGCAAGCTTCCACACCAGCTGGAGTTTCTTCTCTGTGCCACATGGACAGTGCAGAGCGATGTGGAGCAGACTTGAGTGGGAAGCAAATCTGTGCTCAAGGAACAAAGCAGGACCAAGAGGGGTCGGAAAGGACACCTCTAGTGATGAAGGTGGCAAGTTCTTATAAAGCAACACAAATGACTGCTCCGAAGACACCTGGGAAAAATAAATGGGGCGTTGCACCACAATTTTTTAATCTGCCAAATAGTAGTATCGTATGTATCTCCCATTATTGTCTTAAGGACTAAGTGAGCTCCATAATAGATTACTTTATGAGGGGTCTTTTAAGATCCTTATTGGCCTTAAATATTTTTCATGACTCTACATCTCTATAGTCTGTGCCAGAAAAGCTGTATTTTCAGTCTGTAAAGTATAAAAATAGATGATTTCCACTTGATATATTGCACTATGACCTGCCAAAAAGAAAATAACATTTCTTGAAGAGAGCTAGCTAATTCTTTCCCTTCTTTCCTGTCCCCAAAATATACCTAAAGCCTGATCTTTTCTTTCTTTCCATGGTAGGAGGTGCTGCTGGCTTCAAACATGAACCTGGAGAAACTCCTAAGGGTTTCAGGTCCTCAATCTTCTCAAGTGTGGAAACTCTCCAGTTCAGAGAGTTATTTAGGGCATTTTCCACTACATACTACTTGCCCCTCATGATGAAAATCTAATTCTTTGTGGTATCGTGGAGCAAAAATTTGTAAATGGCTAAAATACACATTTCCAACTTGGTGCCCGTAGCTTGGGGGTGGGCGCCAGCCATATACACTGAGGCTGGTGGGTTTGAGCCCAGCCTGGGCCTGCTAAACAGCTATGACAACTGCAACAACAACAACAAAAATAGCCAGATGTTGCGGTGGGCGCCTGTAGTTCCAATTACTTGGGGGCTGAGGCAGGAGAATCACGTAAGCCCAAGAGTTTGAGGTTGCTATGAACTGTGATGCCATAGTGAGACTCTGTTTCAAAAAAAAAAAAAAAAAAAAATATATATATATATATATATATACATTTCCTTTGTTCCCCTTTACAGCACTGATTACTTTCTGCCTCTGAATGTAATTACTTATGCACATGTAATAAATTTTCTGTTAGGCTATGACAAAAGAAAAAAAAAGATCAGAGCAGAACATGACTCTGGGCATTCTTATATTCTTTGTAGTGTCAGGACCTGGCCTCGAAGTCAGTGGGTATGAAGTATGTATGTATGTTCATTGAATATAGAGCTAAATGGTTTTGAGTAACAGTTGCAAAAACATGACATCCCACTCCCCCTTTTGTGTCTTTCAGAGTTCAAGTTTTGTTTTTCTTCTTCTTCTTCTTTTTTTTCCACTCAGGCTAGAAAGTGCCTTGGCACAATCATAGCTCACCATAGCTTCCAACTCCCAGGCTCAAGTGATCTTCCTGCCTTGGTCTCCCAAAGAGCTGGGATTACAGGTGTGATCCACACACCCAGCCCCAGAGTTTGAAGTTGAGAAATAAATTATTACACCTGTTCTTGAGGTGGTTCATTGCTCAAATTAATCTGTACCTACCTTTACTGACTCATTTGGAGGGATCAACAAGTTCATACACTGATGTGAATAAAAAAAGAGGGAGGGGACAGGCATTTTATAATTTGTCAAGAGACAAGCACAGACATATCAAAAAATTTGCATGGAAATGAGAGATTCTGTTTAAATAAATCAATTAACGAAAAGTATATATTGCAACCATTTCAAGAAATGCTCTACAAAAATTAGTGTAGTTTAAGGGAGTTATCAGATAACAAAATCTAAAACAGCTCATCTTGTGGGCTCCTGTCCTACCCCATTCTGTGCCACCAGTGGGCCTGCACTTAGTAAGGGCTTGAAACTCTAAGTGATTCTGCATGTACAATTGCAAGGTTGCTTTTGGTCCATTTCATGCTACACATATTTGCCCCCTTGAGGGAGAAGTTAGGCTCAGAATTCACTTAAGTGACCCCTAGGAGACAAATACCAATCAAATGTGCTCAACATAGGCAATCATTCAGTGCAGTAGGAGGAAAAATTTATACTGACAACTAAGGCCTAATGGATGTGATTTCATACTCACTAAGCTTAGGGGTAAATTAGTGACTCAGGGGTGGTCTGACAGATGCATCTCCACCCACGCAGGGAGTGCTGGTACTATGGGTCCCGTGCTGGGCTCAGGAGTCATCCTTTTCTTCTTCCAGTTTTGCAGACTGCCTTTTGGCTGGATGTTGTTGTATCAGTCCATTGATTGCTCTGTACCTTGATGAGTGCATTTAGAACAGTGTTTCTCAGCCAGGGGTGACTTTGACCTGCCACCCCACCCCAGTGGGATACTAGCAATATGTGGAGACATTTTTGGTTGTCACACAAAGGAGGAGGGTATCGGGGAAGGTGATGCTGAGAGCAGAGTTCGGATGGTATAAACACCCTGCAGCACACAGGACAGCCCCCACCACAGAGGCAGGTGCTCAAATGTCAATAGCGCAGAGTTGGGAAACCTAATTTAAAGAGACAATGGTAATATCTCAAACCTAATCCCTCTACTAGAATGTTAGATAATTTTACTTTTGTAAAATATTCTGAGATCTCTGGCTAAAAGTGGTTGTGTAAGTCTGAAGAAAGAAAAAAAAAAAAGATCATGCTTCTACAAGTCGCCAGGCCTCAGTGAAGCTTCCTGACAGAGTCTGACTCAGCTCCTTCCCACATTTTTAAAGGGTTATCTTTGCTCTCATTGGGGTTTGTCTTTTTTAAAGGCTTGTTTTTCTTTCTAAAACTATTTTGAATTTTAAAGTTTTGGTCCAAACCGCCTAATTACCTAAGTCTTTTCTGGTTTATTATTAAGATTCTTAAATAAAACTTTCAGATGGGTCTTTGTTCTAGATTAGAGAATACTCATTTTCCTAAGGTCAAGAAATCAGGTGAAATTTTAACAGCAAATTCTATTGAAGGCTGATCTGACACTTCACTGACGTGCAAAAATTAAGTTGTTAAGAGCCAGCTGAGTTTTTCACTGGTTCTTCTTTTCCTTTGGCTCTTTAGTAGCCTCTGAGAAAAAAATCTCTTTAGTAGCCTCTGAGATCACACAGAAAATGACAAAGAAAGGAAAAACAATTTCTAAAGTAGACACTCTCAAGACTCATATTTATTTTTTCTGGAACCATTAAAGAAAAAAATAACAACCACACAGACAAGACAATTTTAAACCAAGCCTGCTTCTGATTTAAGTCATTTCCTTTCTGCTAGCCTGTCAACATTCGACTGCACCATATCTAGCTGGTCTGAAAACCAAATTGGTGCATGATGTACTGTAGACACTCCTTTGAGTTTGGCAGACTCTAGATAATATAAAATGTGTCAGAAATTTGGGAGGCCAGGAGGGTGGAAAAATGGAGTTGATTTTCATGGAAAGTCAGTTGGTTGTGTACTATATGTTGTTGGGAATATTTTCCCTATGAAAAGATGATTTGACTAAGGCCAAAGATTAGGAAAAGAAAAATCAAGCCACTGGAGATCAGGTAAAGAAATAGGATTTCTACCTATGAAAATTTCTTTTGACTTAGAAACCTCTACCTCATTATCCATGGAGGACATTCTGCCAGCTCTGTTAATAATATTTCATATTAGTTCCATGAATTTCTTTAGTGGATGGTGAAAGTTGTAAAAAAAATCACAGCTGGCTGGAAGGCCCTGGAGAAACATGTAAAGAGGCAGCTGTAGCGGTAAGGATCAGGAAGCAAGACCTAGATAGTGCTGGGGTGTCCAACCTGTGCCTGTGGGAGCATGCTGATTTTGTGAGGATATTTTTCAATTTTCTGTGGTGTTGGATATCATGAAAAGTATGCATGGACCTGTTTTTGCTAATCAGCTTTCATTAGTGTTTGTGTATTTACTGTGTGGCCCGAGACAACTCTTAACTTCCAATGTAAGGTAGAAAAGAAAAAAAGATGGACACCCCTGTTACAGAAGCAGGCTACTCACAGCCACTGTAAATAGCGACATTGCTCTCTGCCTTACCTTCCATGTCCCTGAGATAGACATTTCTCTAGAGTTTTCTTTCTTCTACTGGAAGGGAATTACACGAATGCAATTGGCTCACGGTGATGACATTAGCATTATGAATAATGCCTGGGGGCTAGGCCTCAAATGCTGAGAACTGACTGTTGGATTCCCAGAACATTTTACATAATGAAGTCTGGGATGCCAGGTCAGCAGAGTGACTGTCAAAGGAAGTGCAGGCAGCAAAAATCCATTGGAAATAGACGCCAGAAACTAGATATTTAGAAAGAGTTTTGCAATAGCTTCTTTATTTTATTTGTAGTGTGGTGTGATGATGATGTTTATGTTGCCATAATTTTGTTATTCTTCATTCACAGAATTATATACCCTGGAAAAGCATTCTTTTGCTGCTGTTCAAGTGCAATCTTTCTCTCGACTTCTTATGGTTCCTATAATCAGTCATGGGAGAAGCCACGACTTATCGAGAAACCAAAGGCCACATCCATGTTCTTGTTTAGATTTTTCTCTTCTATGTGGGTTAAATGGAGGATAAAATTAAGGAGAAATGCTATGTTCTGAATAGTAGAACATTAGGATAAGAAAAAGATTTTTCTTGCAGGCTAGAGCTGTAAGCAGGGAGATTTATCATGTAGGAGAAACATGAAATGTGGTTCAGGAGTTAGTTTTATCTATAGTGGGGGAAGAAAGTCTGTTAAAGCTGGAATTTTTCTTTAATGATACTTGAAAAATTGCTACTATCAAGGCGAGAGAATTGCCTAAGCCCAAGAGCTGGAGGTTGCTGTAAGCTGTGTGACACCATGGCACTCTACCGAGGGTGATAAAGTAAGACTCTGTCTCTACAAAAAAAAAAAAAAAAAAAAAAATTGCTACTATCTAATTAGGAGGCAAGATGGTGTAGAGCAGAGTTTGGCAAACTTTATCTTAAAAGGCCAAATAACAGTCTCTACTGGAAAAAAAAAATAAAAAAAAAATAGCCAGGCCTCAAGGTGGGTGCATGTAGTCCCAGCTACTCAGGAGGCTGGGGCAGGAGGATCACTTGAACCTAGGTTCTGTGGGAAATGTTGAGGTTGCTGTGAGTGAGGCTGACAGAGCCAGAAGGCCAAATAGTAAATACTGTAAGTTTGTGGGACATATGGTATCTGTAGAAACTACTGAACTCATAGTATGAAAGAAGCCATAGACAGTATGAATGGGTGTGGCTGTATTCCAATAAAATTTTATGTATGAACACTGAAATGAGTAATGAAACTGTAATTTTCACATTTCACAAAATAGTTTCTCCTTTTGACTTTTTTCAACTATTTATTTATTTATTTATTTGAGACAGAGTCTCCAGCTGTCACCCTTAATAGAGTGTACTGGCATCATGGCTCACAGCAACCTCCAACTCAGGCTCGAGTGATTCTTTTGCCTCAGTTTTCTGGTTTTTTTTGTTTTAGTAGAGATGGGGGTCTCGCTTTTGCTCAGGCTGGTCTCCAACTTGTGAGCTCAAGCTATCCAGCCACTTTGGCTTCCCAGAGTGCTAGGAATACAGGTGTGAGCTACTATGCCCAGCCTATTTATTTATTTATTTATTGAGACAGAGTCTCACTTTGTTGCCTTGGTAGAGTGCTGTGGCATCACAGCTTACAGCAACCTCAAACTCTTGGGCTCAAGTGATTCTCTCACCTCAGCCACCTGAGTATCTGGGACTACAGGTGTCCACCACAATGCCCAGCTATTTTTAGAGACCAGGGTCTTGCTCTTGCTCAGACTGGTCTCGAACCTGTGAGCTTAGGCAATCCACCCGCCTCAGCTTCCCAGAATGCTGTGCTTAAAATTATGACTGTAATTAAGAATGTTGAGTTAGGCTTGGCCCCCATAGCACAGTGGTTATGGTGCTGGTCACATGCACCAAGGCTGACAGGTTCAAACCTGGCCCCAGGCCAGCTAACAATGACACCTGCAACAACAACAAAAAATAGCCAGGCATTGTAGCCAGCGCCTGTAGTCCCAGGTTCTTGGGAGGCTGAGGCAAGAGAATCCCTTAGTGGTTCTCAACCTTCCTAATGCTGCAATGTATTTTCATTGTTAAAAAGGGGTCGGGCGGTGCCTGTAGCTCAAAGGAGTAGGGTGCCGGCCCCATATGCCAGAGGTGGCGGGTTCAACCCAGCCCCGGCCAGAAACTGCAAAAAAAAAAAGGGGGGAAGGGGGAGAGGTCGTGACTCACAGGTTGAGAACCACTGAAGCCCAAGAGTTTGAGGTTGCTGTGAGCTGTGATGCCACAGCACTCTACTGAGGGTAACGTAGTGAGACTCTGTCTCAAAAAAAAAAGAACGTTGATTAAAAATTGAGTTAGTTTAGTTGCACTACTTTCCCCTCTCCTGCTTACTTTTCTTTCTGCATTCTCTTCTCGGACTTTTCTGTTCTCTCCTCTGTTTCTGTTATCACTTAACATCTCTTCTTGCTACTTTCTTTCTGCACATCAGCTTTGACCCACTTACTCTGCCTCAGATTTTGCAAGTCAAATGATCAAAGAACACTTTTATTTATGATAACTGAGCGGTTTCCTATAAGTCAATGCTAACTCTAAGGCTAAAATGCCTTTAGTTGATGTTGGTTTACGTCCTCTTGGCTTGAAGCCGACAGAGTGACCTCTTCAACAATTCTCATGATTCCCTGAGCTATGAGAGTCTCCAATCTGGGAAACATCGCTCTGCGCAAAAGCTGATAAACCACAGTAAGGTCTAAGGATTTCTCTCTAATCCATCAGTGGCAATCTTAGAAAAAGTGCTCATGAGTGTAGTGGGCCACTCCCCAGTGACTCCTGACAGTTATCAGCACATTCTTTAGAGAGGAGGGTTTGGAAACCAAATGTTTGAAGGAAGCACCATCGGGATCTGGAGGGCTGTGAACGTGGTAGCATCTGGCATTTATAATCTGATCAAAAGCTCCTTTCCCCTTTCTTAATCTTTATCCCAGATGGGAGCATGGCTCAGTACCAAGAAAGTTTTCAGTTTTTCTTCCCAGGGAAAGCTAAGCCAGAAGCACAGAATGCCACTGGGAAGTGACCATGGGAACAGGGGTCAGAGCTTTCATATATCCCATACGGAGAGCATCATGGGGTCGTAATTCTGATGAGCGATTTTTAAATGTAAGCGATTATATTAATGCTGATTAAATCCTATGGTTCTATAGCAAATAATCAGGCAGGATCGTGATTTAGGAGAATTTCTACTATCATCTAGTCTTTCAAAATAAGCTTGGTTCCTTTGTTGCCAGAGAGTTCATATATATTATAGTAGTTCCTTTCGTGCAAAAGTTTAAGCTCAAAAACAGTAATATAAACAAGTCACATGTTTATGCACATATCGTCCAAACACACACCAAGTGCGATTTGTGGTTGGTTTGAAGTTCTGATTTAGGTTTTGAAATTTATTTATCTTCTCTTGAGAGACAATGCAACTATCCTGTGCTGGGTTAGGGTTGGAATTGGAGGAGGTGGCTCTTTCCAGATGATGGGAGAAGCTGGAGTTAGTTCCCCCAGGCTTAGAAAGCTTCCTGCATGAAGTAGAATTAGAAATGAGCTTGAACAAGATAAAAAAGAGAGTTCTCTGTAGAGATGGGGGAAGGCCTGTTCAGGCGGATGAGAACTGCAGCTTTCTGAGATAAATTCAAGGGAAGTACACTGCAGGGTCCTCACACTGAGTGTGCACTGGAATCACCCAGAGGGCTTGCTGGCCTTACTACCCCCGAGGTTTGAGTTCAGTAGGTGAAGGGGAGGCTTGGACATTTGCGGTTTTTAACAAGATCCCAGGTGGTGCTGATGCTGCCAGTTCGGAGACCATGCTTTGAGAACTACTAGTACTTAAAAAAAAAAATTTCTAATATTTGAACAAAAAATTTTAAACATACAGAAAAGTTGTAAGCCGAAGCTTTACATCTACGGGCAGAGTCAGCAAAGCGACAATGTGTGCAGTCTACAAAACAGCTGCCCTTCCTGTCCTGCCTCCCAGCTCCAGAGGATGTTCCTTGTAGCCTATCCTAAGAGCAACATCGCTGCAGCCTACCCCAACCACACAGGACCAAGTCCCCAGGGATAACTACACAATCTGAATTTATCACAAGGCTGCAATGGAGGCCTCCAGCTCCTCTAGTTCTCAGTCTTGGTGCTTTTCCTTTGCTACTGTGCCTGTGGATTGTTCATTTTTCTTTAGCACTTTCCTTGTGGGAATTCTCATAGGCTTGGTGGAAAGTTGGATTTTTGTAGAGTGCATTTTTATTTGCTGCTTCAAGAAATCTGGGGGTACTACCAGTAGGGATCACTGGAGATTGAATTCTTGGCTTGATTTTGAATTTACCATACAAGTTACATGTTCGTTTTCTTTTCTTTCTTTTTTTTTTTTTTTTTTGAGACAGAGTCTCACTTTGTTGCCCTGGGTAAAGTGTCATGGCATCATAGCTCACAGCAACCTCAGACTCTTGGACTCAAGCAATCCTCTTGCCTTAGTTTTTTCATTTTTAGTAGAGTCGGGGGTCTCACTCTTGCTCAGCTGGTCTCGAACACCTGAGTTCAATCAATCCACCTGCCTCTGTCTCCCACAGTGCTAGGATTACAAGTTGAGCCACTGTGCCCAGCCCCATATAAATTATGTGATTTGGGGTGCAAACCTACAATGAGAACTGAGTTGTGGATCCCGATTCTTTTTTTTTTTGGAATCCTAATACTTAGCTTAACTTTTTGTTATTCCATGTTCGGTGCCATTTTTATGAGAATTGATATTTCCTGCAACGCTTTGGAGTTGGAAACAGTTGTACTTCCAGCTCACCTTTAAACTAAGAGTACAGCCCATTTAGTTCCTAAGGTCATGTGGAAGAGGGGAAGAAGTACATTCTGTTAGAGTCCTACATTAGCTTTTCTCTGGGTTTTAGTTCAGTTCCCCATTTTGGAAGAAAGAGAAGTCATGAAGGAAATATTTTTTAAATATTGGAAACATTTTTAAAAGCATAATTGCACTCACTCTGATGGCTCCCGATGAGAATGTACTCTCATGTCAGGTGGCGCTTTGACGGAGACAGAGAATGGGTGATACTGTGATAGATGGAGCTTTGCCTTGCACGGTCCATACACACAGACATTATTCTTTCCACTCGTGAGATCATTTTAGAAGAGAGAACTGTGTTACTCAATGATGCTACTCAGATATCTAGAAAGTTTAGATAATAAACGAAAATCTGTTTTAGTTATACATTACCTTATTTTCTTTTTCTTTTATTTTTTTTGAGACAGTCTCACTATGTTGCCCTTGGTAGAGTGCCATGGCATCATAGGTCACAGCAACCTCAAACTCTTGGGCTTAAGCGATTCTCTTGCCTCAGCCTACCAAGTAGCTGGGACTACAAGCACCGGCCACAACACCGGCTATTTTTTGGTTGTAGTTGTCATTTATGCTTGGCAGGCCTGGGCTGGATTGGAACCTGCCAGCTCCGGTGTATGTGGCCCCAGCTGCTGAGCTATAGGCGCTGAGCCTATCTTCCATTTTCTGAGAATCATAGACTGAGAGAGTTCTTTAAAAAATAACACAAGTCCCAAGAAAAATACTCTGTTATTCTTGTATAATTTAATTCAAATCAGTACTAAATAGAATTAAGAAGGCTGCATCTTTCTTTTTTTAAAATTTTTTCTTCGAGACCAAGTCTCACTCTATGCCCGAGCTAGGGTGCCCTTGATCATAGCTCACAGCAACCTCAAACTCCTGGACTCAAGGTATTCTCTTGCCTTAGCCTCCCAAGTAACTGGGACTACCAACATAATACCCACTAGTTTTTCTATTTTTACTAAGGACAGAGTCTCACTCTTGCTCAGGCTGGTCTCAAAGTCCAGAGCTGCAGTGATTTAACTGCTTCAGCTTCTCAGAGTGCTAGGATTACAGGCCTGAGTCCCCTCACCCGGCCTCTGGTCATCTTTATGCGGAGATTTTTTCCCCCAGATGAAGAACTCCGTTTTTGCTGTGGAGGTGGTTTGGGGAAGCGAAATGGAATGGAATGACATGCTAGCATCTTCATCCCAATAAACTACATCTGTGAGTGAGCCCATGGCTTTCAGGCCAGGCCACTGAAAGCCATGAGGTCACAATCTAACCAAGACTCCTAGTCAGTTTCCAGCTTGACCTCTGACCCAGGCTGTGTATTTTTCCCCAGTGCTAAATATCCAGCAAACTCTGTCTTTGAGTATGGTACTCCAAGGCTGTGTTGGCCTTTAACAGGTTCAGAACCCACATGCTGTATTCTAAACCCTTTTTTTTGTTCGCTTGTTTTAAGGTATTTCCTGCACAGTTAAGCAGCTTTTTGTACTTGTAGTGCAGTTTGGTTAAGGAAAGGTGGAGTTCCTTGACTTTATTCTCTCCCTGTCTAGCTGACAGGAACAGTAGAAAATTAATTGTTGCTTCCTCTTGTCAGCTAGCACTTTTCTGTCTCCCTGCAGCTGAGCCTACTAATCTCCAGATTAACAATACTCCCCAAATTTACACAGTATGTGAGCGATCAGTTTCTCTACATCCTCATCAGCACTCTGTTTTCAGCTGTTCTGATAGGTATACACGTAGAGTGATATCTCATTGTGGCTTTAATTAGCATTTCCCTAAGAGCTAATGAGGTTGAGCTTTTTTGAGTGCTTCTTCTTCTTCTTCTTTTGTTTTTTTTTGGAGACAAAGTTTCACTTTATCACCCTTGGTAGAGTGCCGTGGCATCACAGTTCACAGCAACCTCCAAACTCCTGGGCTTAGGCGATTCTCTTGCCTCAGCCTCCCAAGCAGCTGGGACTACAGGCACCTGCCACAACACCTAGCTATTTTTTTCGTTGCAGTTTGGCTGGGGCCGGGTTCAAACCCGCCACCCTCGGTATATGCTCTTACTCAGTGAGCCACAGGCGCCGGCCTTTTGGGTGCTTCTTTACCTTCGGTATATCTTCTTCTCTGAAATATCTGTTGCCCATTTCCTAGTTGGATTTTTTTGGAGGGGTTCCTATGAAGTTTTGATAATTTTTTATCTGTCATAGATATCAGCACTTTTTAAAATATGTGGTTTGCAAATATTTTCTCTGTCACGTGTCCTTTCACCCTCCTCATATGAGATTTCAAAGAGCAAAAGGTTTCGAATTTTATGAGGTTCCAGTTACCAACTTTTTCCTTTGGTAGATTGTGCTTTTGGCATCAAAGTCTAAGAACTCTGGCCTAACCCCACATGCTGAAGATTTTCTTCTATGTGTAGACTTGTGTCTTTTGCTACATTTAAGGGATTTTCAGCTATTATTTCTCAAATATTCTTTCAGCTGATCCTTATGTAAACTACAGTGGTACAAATGTTGTCTTTTGTTACTGTCCCACAGGTAGTTCCCTCAAGTTTATTCCTGTCTCTTCTGTCATCTCTGCTCTACTACTGAGCCCATCTAGGGATGTTTTTGAAAATTTCAGTTATTGTAGTTTTTTAGCTCCATAATTTCTCCTTTTCTTCATTTTGTTATTTTTTTTATTTTTAATTTTTTGATTTCTATTATTTTATTTATTTATTTATTTTTTAAGACAAAGTCTCACTCTGTCACCCTGGGTAGAGTGCCATGGCATCATAGCTCATAGCAACCTCAAACTCTTGGGCTCAAAAGATCTCTTGTCTCAGCCTCCCAAGTAAAGTGGACTACAGGCACCATGACCACGCCCAGCTAATTTTTCTATTTTTAGTAGAGACAGTATCTCACTCTGGCTCAGGCTGGTCTCGAACTCCTAAGTTCAGGTGATCCACCTATCTTGGCCTCCCAGAGTGCTCAGATTATAAAATTCTTTTTTTTTTTTTTGAGACAGAGTCTCAAGTTGTTGCCTTGGGTAGAGTGCTATGGCGTCACAGCTCACAGCAACCTCAAACTCTTGGGCTTAAGTGATTCTCTTGCCTCAGCCTCCCAAGTAGCTGGGACTACAGGTGCCCGCCAGAACCCTTGGCTATTTTTTTTAGAGACGAGATCTCGCTCTGGTTCAGGCTGGTCACCAACCAGTGACCTCAGGCAATCCACCCATCTCAGCCTCTCAGAGTGCTGGGATTACAGGTGTGAGCCACTGCGTCCAGCCGGCTTATAAAATTCTTGTCAGATTATTCCTACGTCTTGTTTTTCTTGTTGGCAGTGGTTGATTGCATTTTTACATTTAAGTTATTACAAGTGTGATGGTTTCAATTGTCTTCTGAACATTAAGTCAATTTTGTTAGGAGATCGTGGGTCCCCTTTAAATCTTTTATTTTGGCAGGCATTTGTACCGTTCTGGTTTAGAACTTAAGTCTTGGCTTAATTTTGTGGGCAGTGGTTCTGAAAGTAGTTTGATTTGTAGAGTCTTTATGTCATTATTTTAGCCTGCTTGGTTTCTCAGGTGCCCGGGGGCTTCCATTGCTCCCTTCTGTCACTGGCTGAGGGAATGGAAGGGGGCTGTCACCAGACCTAGGTGCCGGGTGGCTCTGATGAGGAGGGGTGGGACAGTGTGTCCCTGTAAGTGGCCCTGGCTGATTTGGTGTATCTGGGCAAAGAAGAGTCTTGGACCCATGAGAATAGAGGCTTCCTGGACTGGGCTTATGTAACTAGGTCTGTCCTGCTAGTTCTTCCACTGCCTTGGTATTTCTTTGTAGAAAAGGGGGGAGTCTTAAGTCCTGCAGGGAAAGAAAGCACCTCCCTATGGGTGCCTACCACAATGCCTGGCTATGTTTTGTTGCAGTTGTCATTGTTGTTTAGCTGGTCTGGATGGGGTTTGAACCCGCCAGCCTCAGTGTATGTGGCTGGTGCTATAATCATGGTGGTACAGGCGCTGAGCGGAGACCTTTTTAATTTTATAGTGTCTACACAGCCTATAAGTGAAGCTCAAAATATTCTTAGCAAAGACTAGCAGTTGACACCTAAACTTACTCAACTTCCCAGAAACTCAAATGAACTTCAACATAATGCTACTGAACAAATGCTTCACACTTCATTCTAGCTGCAGAACACTGCCCTTGAGGCACTCCGTGTAGGCACACCACCCGGGGAATCCTCGCTGAACACGTCGACTCCTACCACAGCACTCAGGGTATGTTGCTGTTATCACTTACTTAATCATGTCTCTTACCCATTCTAGACTCCAGGCAGACGGCAAACAGATTTGCTAATTTTCCTATCCATTTTCTCCCCAGCCGCTACCATAGCACCTGACACACAGTAGGAGTTATTAGTAGTAGTATTATTATTTTTTATTAAATCATAGCTGTGCACATTAATGCAATCATGGGGTACAATGTGCTGGCTTCATATACAACCTGAAATATTTTCATCTAACTGGTTAACAGGAGTTATTATTTAATAATTAATTTCCAGATGCTGGTGAGGGTGAGAAGCAAAAAAATGTGAAAGAATGGGTTGTTCCCCCAAGAACCTACAACTTTAATGAAGATTTAATGGGTAAATAACTACAGGTATGAATGTCATTCAAATATGTTCTAGAAATAAATTGAAATTTTCAGCCGTGATACTCTTCAATACAGGGAAGTTAATTGCTGATTTAAAGAATCAAGGGATGCTTTACAAAGGAAGCGATTTCAGCTGCATGTGGAAATAATGCAGGATAATACATAGGAAATTATTTCTCTAGAGTGCGTTCCTCTTTTCCTGACTTCCATTCTTTGGTCCCTCAGAAGAAGTTTTTACAATGCCTTCCTGTTACTAAGAGTCTGCTTCCTGTGGAAAGTCCTGAATATCCTTTAATGACTTAAAAACAATAGCCTCTATGTGATAGTAATGGATTCAGATCTTAAGTTGGGAAGAAAGATATCAATTTTCATCCCAAATGCCATTCCAGGTATTTTGTTTTGGTTTAAGCCAGTGGTTCTCAACCTGTGGGTCGTGACCGACAGGAACTGTATTAAAGGGCTGCAGCATTAGGAAAGTTGAGAACCACTGAAAGCAATTTGTTTTTGATTCATAAGTAATTTCAGAAGGTAGCAGCATTTCCAATTAGATCTTAGTACTGCTAACTATAATTTTTTTTTTAAAGACAGAGTCTCACTATGTCACCCTCAGTAGAGTGCTGTGCCATCACAGCTCACAGCAACCTCCAACTCTTTAGCTTCAGCGATTCTCTTGCCTGAGCCTCCCAAGCAGTTGGGACTACAGGTGCCAGCCACAATGCCTACCTGTTTTTTCTTGTTGTTGTTGTTGTTGCAGTTGTCATTGTTGTTTAGCTGGCCTGGGCCAGTTTCGAACCCACAACCTCGGTGTATGTGGCCAGCGACCTACCCACTGAGTTATGGGTGCCACCTGACTGTAATTCATTTAAGGATGTGAGCATTTAAAAAAAATTAGATGCCTAGTATTAGTGAATACTCCAATGACCAAGAGAAATTATAATGACTTTAATGACTGGATATTCCAACCAAGAGTTATAGCTATTAACTGTTTCAAGAGAGAATATCCATTTGAACTTTCTTACATTTTTTTTTCCCCCTTTGGTAATAGGAACGAATATTTTAAAAAAATATTTTGTAAAATAACTACTGAGATCTTTTGGGGACCATCTCACTAATCTTTCCCAGATACCTGGTTAAAAAGGTAGGAAAGAGACTAATCATATTTTTCCTTAAGTAATTTCTTCAGCACAGAAAGTAACTTGTTTCTCACATAGCAGATGATTAGCAGAATCATTAATCATTGTGTGCTTGTTTTGTGGCTACAAAAGGGGTTTGAAAACCTTGCTCCTAAAAATTAGTGGAGTTTTCCTTAACTACTCTGAAAATGAGGGTATGGGATGGGGTGAAGGAATTCAAGTGAATGTCCTGAAAAAGGTAAGAGAAGGTGGGGAAGATGAAGGCTGCCTGAGGGAAGCAGAATTTCTTGAGGCAACTCTAAGCTCATATAGTCGGCCCACGCCACCAAAATGGCCCATATCAGAAATGGCTGTGACCTGAGGTGTTGGGTGGCTGACAAAAAGTTGTGACACAGCTGATTATATGAAGCCTGGTTGACAACGTTGCCTGGCCTTTCCTGCACCTGAAAGAGTTTATGTCCCATAATCTTCAGGAAGTCTGTTAGGGTTAAGGCCTTTATTGTCTGTGCCTTGGATTAGCTCTTATCCACTCCTTGTGGTATTGTTACACCGAGCATTGTTTCAAATAGATTGTAGTCTCTTTAGGGGCAAGGACCGAAGCTTACAGATTGTATCTTTATATGATTTGGTACAATTCTTTTTTTTTTTTTGGAGACAGAGTCTCAAGCTGTCACCCTGGGTAGAGTGCTGTAGCATCACAGCTCAGAGCAACCTCCAATTCCTGGGCTCGTGCAAGTCTCCTGTCTCCGCCTCCCAAGTAGTTGGGACTACAGGGGCCCACCACTACGCCTGGCCATTTTTTGTTCGCAGCTGCCATTGTTGTTTAGCGGGCCAGGGCTGGATTCGAACTCGCCAGCTCAGGTGTATGTGGCTGGTGCCTTAGCCCGTTGAGCCACAGGCGCTGAGTCTGATACAATTCTTTATACAAGTTAAGAAGTCAATAAATATCTTCTGATAGTATTTCACTTAACTTAAATGTAAGGGATGTCTGTTGTGTTTTTTCCCTGGCTCAAGACAATTCCTGTGTTTTCAGGATTTGCTGCAGTCCCCTTTCCTACATCTGGATTCCTATAGGAGGCACCAGAAGCCTCTACTTTGTGATTCTCTCTGATGCCAAGCAGTGCTGATAAGACTCTTTCTTTTAGACATTTGGAGTTTTGACCTAAGAAAAAGTTTTTAGTTTGTTGCTCATGAAAACTCATTAAAGAAGAAAGGAAGATCTAAACGCTCCTGGTTCCATTTGTGGCACACTTTCTACTTTCTAGCTGCCTAGCAAGAGGCATAGCTTCCATTCTTTTTTTTTTTTTTTTTTTTTTGCAGTTTTTGGCCAAGGCTGGGTTTGAACCATCCACCTCCGACATATAGGTCGGCGCCACAGGCACCGCCCATAGCTTCCATTCTTATTCACCATGAAACACTACACTTTCCCTCTGGTATGGCCTGAGAATTCCCGATCTCGTGGAAAAAGGGCCCAACTTAGAGTGAGACTCTGTTGCCCAAGTTGGAGTGCAGTGTCACGACCATAGCTCATTGCAGCCTCTAGCTACTGGGCTCAAACAAGACTCCCTAGTGGCTGAGGTTACAGGTGCAGGCCACCACAACTGGCCTCAGTTCTAGAAAAGACATGATAGAAAGTATGCTGAAGCAGGTGGCACAGTGATTAGGGTGCGGGCCCCATATACTGAGGGTGGTGGGTTCAAACCTGGCCTCAGATGAACTGCAAAAAAACAAAACAAAAACAGAAAGTATGCTGAAGGTCTTCTAGGAAATATTTATTGTTCCTTGAAAAAAAGAAAATAATGAGAAGTTTCTCTCTCCCCCAGTCATCATACCTGCCCCAGGCTCACTACTTCTGAATATGGTGCCTGGTGGTAAGGTAGCAATTTTGTGGTTGCGAGGCCACCAACCATAAGAATGACTGACACACTTGAAATAACAAAAATGATTAACTCATAGTTTCTCAGGAAGGGCTAAAATCAATCATATGAGAACCCTCTCTGCTCGCTCTCTCTCTCCCCCCCAGCTGACTGGCTGACAGGCACCCTGTGGGGTTCTCTTTTTACAACAGCTGAAAAAAGCCTAACAGAAAGGAAATATAAATCTTTCTCTACATACTTAGTCAGAAACTGCTTTTTGGAATAATTTGCTTTTTATCAGCCTTGGGGAGTTCCTGAACAGATGGAGGTGCAGGAGAGGACTGGGAGCTACAAACCTAAGTTTGTACTCAAAACTGTATCTTGGCAGTGCATGTAGCTCAGGGTAGAGCACCTGCCACATACACCCAGGCTGGCGCGTTCAAACCCAGCTCAGGCCAGCTAAAACAACTATGACAACTAGTTGCTCAGCTCCTGTAGCTCAGCAGCTAGGGCCAGCCACATATACCAGAGCTGGCAGGTTTGAATCCAGTAAAAGCCTGCCGAATAACAATGACAGCTACAACCAAGAAATAGCCAGGGGTTGTGGCGGGCACCTATAGTCCCAGCTACTTGGGGGGCTGAGGCAATAGAATCGCTTAAGCCCAAGAGTTTGAGGTTGCTGTGAGCTGTGATGCCAAGGCACTCTACCCAGGGTGACAGCTTGAAACTCTGTCTCAAAAAAAAAAAAAAAAAAATCCCCAAACTGTATCTTAAGGGCAGAATCACCGACAGGATCACAGTCACCTGTGATAAGCCTGTGTCCAACAGCAAGGCAGCTGCTTATCCAGCTGGGGAGAAGACCGAAGGAACAGTGGCAGCAGTTTCTAGGTTCCCTGTTAATTTGTCTAGAGCCATAAATCTTCTTCACCCCCTCTATAATTTCTAAAATAAAAAGCCAGAGTACCTGGTTCTCTCTGCCAACACTTATCTCCTTCTCTTTCTCTGCTTGGGAAATTTAAAATAAACATCTTTCTATCCTAATTTTTGGAGAAATCCTTCTCAAAACCCATGTGTGCTAGCTCATACCCAAACAGCACTAAGGATAGTTAAAAGAAAGGATGGAGAGTCTGGATTTTTCATGATATTGTTCAATGGCAAAATCAGTCTTGGAATATCCGGAATATTTTTTTCCAGATAATTAAATCTCTATTTCTAATGCAACTGTTAGTCAGATTTTTGGTTCTTAGCAGTAAAATGTATCCTAAATGATAGGCCGTATAACCCAGATATTCTATTAGACTCACTAATATTCTTTTTATAGATTCTTTTTCCTCTTTGAGTAACTGGATTTCTATTTTGTGTAGCCAAAAGAATGCTAACTTATTATTACTATTAATGTATTTTTTTTTTTTTTTAGCCAGGGCTGGGTTTGAACCCACCACCTCTGGCATATGGGGCTGGTGCCCTACTCCTTTGAGCCACAGGCACTGTCCAAACATTTTTTCTTTTTTTTGCAGTTTTTGGCCGAGGCCAGGTTTGAACCCACCACTTCTGGTATATGGGGCTGGCACCTTACTCCTTGAGCAAAAGGTGCTGCCCTATTAATGTATTTTTTAAGACAGAGTCTTGCTCTGTCATCATGGATAGAGTGCAGTGGCATTATCATAGCTCACTGTAACCTCAAAGTCCTGAGCTCAAGCCATCCTCCTACCTTAGCCTCCTGAGTAATTAGAACTATAGATGTATGCCACCACACCCAGCTAATACTTTCTGTTTAGAGTTGAGACAGGTCTTGCTCTTGCTCAGGTTGATCTTGAACTCCTGAGCTCAGGAAATTTACCCGCCTCATTCTCCCAGAGTGCTAGGATTATAGACGTTAGTCACCACACTCAGCCATGTTAATTTATTATATAGCCTTTTCACAAAACATTTGAGATTTTTTTCTTTACAACACAGGAAGAAGCTAAGAAACCATTCATCCAAATACAAAGAGTAAATGATACCTCATCTTCCTTGAGTATTTTCCTCTTCAATTTGACTTGACTCTAGATGAAGGGAACAAGTCACAAACTGTTGTTATGCTCTCAGCTTTGCAAAAGAACTGCAAAAGAGAGAGGAGAGAAATAGGGCATAGCTTAACCACAGAAAGGGGGCTCTGGCCAGTAACCAAAGAAATGCAATTCAGAGCTACCATTTGATTTCACCTGAGGTGAGGGTAAAACGTGAGGGTAAAATATGTAGGAAGGAGCATTTCAAATTGGTATATTCCCTTTTTAAAGGGATAAGATAACATTTAGTGAAAACTAAAAAGACATTCATGTCCTTTAACAAAGTAATACTACTCCGGAGAATTTTTCCTAAGGAAATATTCTGACAGATGTAGGACAGATGTTTCTATCTGTAATAGAAAAAAAATTAAAAGTGAAAAAATGTAAATATTAAAAAATAAAAGAATAACTTAGTAAACTACAGCATATCCACAAGATGGACTATAATATAATTATTAAATATAATAATTGTATAAACAAGGTTAAGAATATAGAAAATTTTTGTGATTTTTGTACTATAATACATAATGATATGTAAATTATAATAGCAATTTAGATAATATCTAGAAGGTATAGAAAAAAATAACAAGTAATTTTGGGGTCTTTTTTGTTTTTGAGACAGAGTCTTACTCTGTTACCCTGGAAGAGTGCTGTGGCGGGACAGCTCACAGCAACCTCAAACTCTTGGGCTCAAGTGATTCTCTTGCCTCAGCCTCCCAAGTAGCTGGGACTATAGGCACCCGCCACAATGCTCAGCTATTTTTTTAGTTGTTGTTGCAGTTGTCATTGTTGGTTACCTGTCCTGGGCTTGGTTTGAACCTGCCAACTTCAGTGTATGTGGCTGGTGCCATAACCACTGTGCTACAGGTGCCGAGCCAATAGTTTTGGGTTCTGAGTGGAATTGAAACTGATTTTTCATTTTGTCACTCTAAAGCAAGTGATTTTCGACCAGTGTGCTGTGACAGGATCTTAGCTATGCCACAAAAAATTTTAAAGATCATTAATGAAATTATTTTCAAAAGAAGTTCAAAGCACAATAAGCATATTCTCTTTTTTACTCTCTTATTTTACCAACATAATTTAAGTGTGCTGTCGAAGTTTAACTACAGGTTCAAGTGTGCAGTGAGATAAAAAAAGGTTGAAAAGCGACTTGCTCTAAAGTGTTTTATTGCTATATCATGCCAATGTTATAAACTGTGCATAGAAAGAAAAGTTTTCTCTCTCTCCAAATATCCTGTGGAATTAAGAATTTGCTTATTTTATGTTCTTTTTTTTTAGAGACAGAGTCTCATCTTGTGGCCGTAGGTAGAGTGCTGTGGTGTCTCAGCTCACAGCAATCTCCAGCTCTGTTTCCTGGGCTCAGGAGACTCTCTTCCCTCAGCCTCTCAAGCAGCTGGGACCACAGGAGCCCACCATAAGGCCTGGCCATTTCCTTGCTGCAGTTTGGCCGAGGCCAGGATTGAATCTGCCACCCTGGGTATATGGGCCGGTGCCCCACTCCCTGAGCTACAAGCACTGCCCTTATTTTATGTTCTGAATGATGGAAAATTACTGAGAAATAATAGCTGAAAACTGACAGGGCCATCATCACAGGGACACAAATATTTAAAACACAGCTTGCCAAGGCCTTGGCGGGCTTGATGAGATGTGGTCTAAGTGGCATCAGGTGGCCTACATTTTTCCTAATCCATCATTCTCCCTGCAGTCTCCTGGGTGCCTACTCATGTTGTCTTCTTGGAAAGATTTCTGAGCCTATTGACCCAATAGATGACCACACCACATATGAGATGTTGCCAGGAAAAGACTTTAATAAATAAAATTAATTTCTCCCATTAGAATTAATAGTTTTTTCCTGATGAGAATATAAAAGTACAATATCAATGTCTGGAAAATGCGTTTATTTGTACTTTGAGATGATGAAGTGCTAGAATATGGGCAGGGTTAGGCTGACATAACCTGGCAGTGAACTCCTATATTATGCAAACACGTTGAAACCTATCATTATATTATGTGGATTTCACCAAAGTGTATTCCTCCCAAAACCTCTAGCAAACAAAAAACAAAAAGGAGGAAACAAACAAAAACCCGCCATATTTGTTTGTATCTTTAAGTGAGATAAAACACACTAGTTACATACCTTAAATTTTTTTTTTTTTTGAGACAGCCTCAAGCTGTCACCCTGAATAGAGTGCTGTGGCATCACAGCTCACAGCAACCTCCAATTCCTGGGCTCAAGTGAGTCTCTTGCCTCTGCCTCCCAAGTAGCTGGGAGTGCAGGCGCCTGCCACAACGCCTGGCCGTTTTTTGGTTACAGCAGTCATTGTTGTTTGACAGGCCTGGGCTGGATTTGAACCCCCCAGCTCAGGTGTACGTGGCTGGCGTCTTAGCCTGCTGAGCCACAGGCGCCGAGCCTACATACTTTAAATTTATACAATTTTTAAAACTCCACTAAATAACAACTGTCATGTTTACTGGTAAGAATGGACCCATATTCAGAAGGAACTCTGCCTGGAACAGAGATGAATCGATCCTTAGGGAAAAAATCTCCATGTGAGTAAGAAATCTAGTGTCTCCACCACAAGAAGTGTAATTTGCCTTTTGGGACCATGAGATACAGCAGTTTTCCATATGGCAACATGAATTTGAGGTACAGGGGTTCTCAATTCCCTGTATACCAATTTGGAGTTGTTAATTTAGACAGCCAGGGCCAGAAATACTCAATTTGTACAGTGTTAGAAACTGCCCCCCAAATGAAGAATCATCCTCTATAAAATTTCGACAGATCCCTGTTGGAAAATACTATATAAAAAAAAAAAAATCAAAGCTAGGAAGAATCTTGAAATTATAATTAAAAATGGAAAGAATAGGGGACTTCAGAAGAAAAACCTATTTCTCTGAATGTGGAGTGTTTTATTTATTTATTTATTTTGAGACAGAGTTTCACTTTATTGCCCTGGGTAGAGTGCCATGGTGTCATAGTTCACAACAACCTCAAACTCCTGGGCTCAAGTGATTCTCTTGCGTCAGCCTCCCAAGTAGCTGGGACTGCAGGCACCTGCCACAATGCCCAACTATTTTTTTAGAGATGGTGGTCTCTTGCTCAGGCTGATCTTGAATTCGTGAGCTCAACCATTCCACTTGCCTCGGCTTCCCAGAGTGCTAGGATTATAGGCATGAGCCAACTGTGCCCGGCCAGAGACTTATATAACATTGTCTTGGGTAATTCTCAGGAAAACCCAGCTGGTTTAGAATTCTTGCGTGATATGCATTCTGAAAGTGGTAACATTGAAAGATTCATTTCAGAAAGAAGATTTTTGAAAATCAAGTCTCAAAATAGATCTGCTGGAATTTTTACTAATCTTTCCCATTTTTAAAGACTTTATAGGTTTTTTTTGTATTTTAAAAAAATTTTAATAGATTTAGGGTATACAAGTAGTTTTTTTGTCATTGTTTTCTTTTTTTTTTTTTTTGCAGTTTTTGGCCAGGGCTGGGTTTGAACCCGCCACCTCCTATATATGGGGCCTGCGCCCCACTCCTGTGAGCCACAGGCACTGCCCAACACAAGTAATTTTTTGATACATAAATTGCATAGTGGTGAAGTCAGGGTTTTTAGTGTCACTCAAATAGTTATACTACCATAAAGAAAGGCTAATATTATGCTTATAGGTTCATAGCTTCCAGTTCTATCCAAGTTGCTGTGAAAGACATTATTTCATTTTTTTTTTAATGGCTGAGTAGTATTTCATGGGGTATGTATGTATATAGGAAATTTTTTCTATCCACTTATCAGTTCATGGGCACTTGGATTAACTCTGTATCTTTGCAAGTGTGAATTGTGCTATAATAAATATGCTAGAGTGAGTATGTCCTTTTTTTTTTTTTTTTGAGATGTAGTCTCACTTGGTCACCCTTGGTAGAATGCTGTGGCATCTTAGCACACAGCAACCTCAAACTCTTGGGTTCATGTGATCCTCTTGAACCCTTTTGCCTCAGCCTCCCAAGTAACTGTGAGCTATGGGACTACTGGTGCCCGCCATAATGCTCGGCTATTTTTTAGAGATGGGGTCTCACTCTGGCTCAGGCTGGTCTAGAACTTCTGAGCTCAGGCAATCCACCTGCCACGGCCTCCCAAGTGCTGGGATTATAGGAGTGAGCCACCGCATCTGGCCCTGCATATGTCTTTTTGATATAATGACTTCTTTTCCAGCTCGGCGCCTGTATCACAATGGTTATGGTGGCAGCCACATACATGGAGGGTGGCAGGTTCGAGTCCAGCCTGGGCCAGCTAGCCAACTGCAAAAAAAAAAAAAAAAAGTTGAGCGTTGCAGCGGGTGCCTGTAGTCCCAGCTGCCTGGAAGTCTGAAGCAATAGAATTGTTTAAGCTCTGGAGTTTGAGGTTGCTGTGATCTGTGATGCCATAGCACTCTACCAAGGGCAACACAGTGAGACTCTGTCTCAAAAAAAAAAAAAAGACTTCTTTTCCTTTGGGTAGATACTCATGGCTAAATTAAATGATAGGTGTACTTTAAGTTCTTTGAGGAATCTACGTATCATTTTCCAAAGAGGTTATACTAATTTATATTCCCACTATAACAGCATATAAGTGGTGCCTTTTTGCCACATCCATGCCAAGGTATATTATTTTTTGACTTTTAAAATAATGTTCATTCTAACATGGGTAAGTCATATTTCAGTGTGGTTTTAATTTGCATTTCTCTGATGATTAGTTATAGTGAGCATTGTTTACATGCATTTTTGCTATTTGAGTATCTTCTTTTGAAAAATGCTTTTTTCATGTCTTTTGGTCATTTTTCAATGGGGTTATCTGTTATTTTTCTTGTTGATTTGTTTGAATTCCTTATAAAATAATAATTTCTTATAGATTTGGGATACTAATCCTTTATTGGATGTATAGTTTGCAAATAGTTTCTCCTATTCTCTAGGTTGACTATTTACAGCGTTGGTTTTTTATTTTGCTGTGCAGAAACTTTTCAGCTTCATTATGTCCCATTTATTTATTTTTGTTTTTATTGTATTCGCTTTTGGGATCTTAGTTATAAATTCTTTCCCTAAGCCAATGTCTAGATGAGTTTTCCTTATTTTTTTTCTAGAATTTTTATGTGTTGGGTCTTACATTTAAGTTTTTAACCCATCTTGACTTAAATTTTGTGTATGGTGACAGATAGGGATCAAGTTTGATTCTTCTGCAAATGAAGAATTTTTCCCAGTATCATTTTTATAGAATAGGGTGTTCTTTCTCCAGCTTATGTTTTTATCTGCTTTGTCAAAAATCTTCTGGTTGTAGAAGTGTGATTTTTATTTCTGTGATTTTATTCTGTTTCATTTATTTATGTGTCTATTTTTTTTATGCTGTTTTGATTACCATAGCTTTGTAATATAATTAGAAATTGGATAATATGATGTCTCCAGATTTGGGTTTTTTACTTAGGAATGCTTTGGTTATTTGACTTATTTTTTTCTTTTATGTGAAATTTAGCATTGCTTTTTCTAATTCTTTGAAAAATGATATTGGTATTTTGATGGTAATTACATTGAATCTGTATATAACTTTGGGCAGCATGGATATTTTAACAATATTGAATCTTCAATTCATAAGCACGAAATGTTTTTCCATTTGTCTGTAGTTCTTCTTGGAGAGATTGTTCACTTCCTTGGTCAAGTATATTACTTGTTTTATATTTTGTTTTATTTATTTTGCAACTATTGCAAATGGTATTAAGTTCTTCATTTGATTCTCAGGTTTGCTATTGTTAGTTTGTAGAAATGCTACTGATTTGAGTACATTAATTTTATAATCTGAGACTTTACTAAATGTATTTATCAATTCCAGAAGTCTTTTGGAGGAGTTTTTAGGATTTTCCAGATATAAGATCATATCATTGAAAAACAGGAAAACTTTGATTGTTTGGGCGTGGTGGCTCATACCTGTAATCCTAGCATTCTGGGAAACCAAAGAGGGTGAATTAATTGAGCTTAGGAGTTTGAGACTATCCTGAGCAAGAGATAGACCCTATCTCTACTAAAAATAGAAAAAAACTAGCTGGGTGTGGTGATGGGTGCCTGTAGTCCCAACTACTCGGGAGGCTGAGGCAAGAGGATGGCCAGAGCCCACGAGTTTGAGGCTGAACTACGATGATGCCACGGCACTCTACCCAGTTTGACAGAGTAAGACTCTTATCTCAAAAAAAAAAAAGGAGGCTCAGCGCCTATGGCTCAACGGGCTAAGGTGCCAGCGACATACACCTGAGCTGACGGGTTCGAATCCAGCCCGGTCCCGCCAAACAACAATGACGGCTGCAACCAAAAAATAGCCTGGCATTGTCGTGGGTGCCTGTAGTCTCAGCTACTTGGGAGGCAGAGACAGGAGAATCGCTTGAGCCCAGGAGTCGGAGGTTGCTGTGAGCTGTGATGCGATAGCACTCTACCCAGGCTGACAGCTTGAGGCTCTGTCTCAAAAAAAGGAATACTTTGATCTCCTCTTTTCCAATTTGGACGTTAGGCTTTATAATTTCTATGTAGGTTTCTGGATAGTAAATGTGATGGCAGAGAGTGTCAGTCATTTAAAGAGATATAAAAACAATGCTTCTCATTTACAATTATCATTTTGAGTCTAGTTCTTACTAAAAGTAATACAATAGTTTTTAGGCTTAATACTTTTTTTTATGATTGGGGATAGTTGAGTTTGTACTAATACATTCAGCCACACAGCATGACAGACTTTTCATTAGAATGATTGTATGATCAACTAGTTGAATGTAAAGGAATCTGTGAGACACAAATTCATTTATTAACTTCATGAAAAAGCGATTCTGCAGTCACAGAACTGTGGTTATATTTGCTTAGCCTTAGTTTAGTCTTTTAATTTTAGCTTAGTTTTAGTCTTTTAATTTTAATCCCCTTTTTTCCTATGGCTGATTATTCACTATTATAGAAGATTAATATAAGGGGAGGATTACTCCAGTAATGATCCTTCCTTAATTACATTCTATGTTGTGTAACAGGGAAAAGAGTAACTAGAAGCATTACTACCTTTCTGCCTGGGAAAATGCACACCCGAAAAGAATAATGCAATCAACTCATTTTCTGTCTTTTCTACATTCTGAACGTATTTGAAAGTGTACACAACTCTAAATCCAGCCTTCCTCATATTAAAGATTTTAGTTTTACTTGAAACAGATTAAGGTTCTCCTCCCTACCCTTCTAACATCCTTGCCTTCTAAAAAAGGATCCCAGTGTTTTGACTATTTCTCAATACATTTTTCATTCTCCAACTGCTTATCTTCACTTACCTTGCAAAGGAAACTCAGTGAAGAAGAAGCTACTTAAAAATCTTAATGAACTTTCTCACCCCTTCGCTTCTCTCCTGTTACTTTTGGCCAAGCCCTCTTCTGCAGGCGAGAAGTAGGTGTGGCTTCTTGGGTGGGCTGGGGTCATCTTCCTAGGTGGCTTATTGCAGCCAAAATTTCCATTTCACTTTCAAAAGCAAAACTCTCTCGAAGGACTGCAGGGAAAAAGATAAAAGAGTATTTTTCTCAGTTTAACAGATCAAAATAAGAACCCCGATACTTGTTCTCAATTTGCAGCACTCTCTAACCCAAGGAAAACAGCTAGAAGGAGAGGAAGGGTTCCATTCCCTCCAGAGTGGAACATCACTCCCAGCCTGGGTGGCCAGGGAAGCTCCCTCCTGGAGAGATGAACCCAGGACCAGGGAGTGGCCAGGGCCTGAGGGGAGCGGAGGTTTGTACTTACTCATTCTTTACACTGCCCAGGGGGCCTCAATTGGGAGCCTCTAGATGGGAGGGCTAATGGAAACTATTTCTTTGTTTTGCATTGTTTAAAATGAGAAAAATATGACTACAGTGTATTACCCTACTCTCTCTCATCTCATCCCTACTTCTAGCATATGCCACCCAGGAGGTAAAAGATATCTCTTACCTGAAAGAGGGTTTGTCATGAAGGTCTCTTCAGCAGATGCAAGAAAACATGTAACACTGTCCAGAGACACATTTTTTCCATTCTGTTAAATTCTAGTAGAGGTTATCACATGCTATTTCCATTGCCTTGATTGCCCACTGGTATCTTGTTTTTCAGAAGACCTACTAAATTCTCTCTCTCTCTTTTTTTTTTTTTTTTGAGACAGAATCTCACTCTATGGCCCAGGCTAGAATGCAGTGGTGTCAGCCTTCCTCGCAGCAACCTCAAACTCTCGAGTTCAAACAACCCTCCTGCTTCAGTCTCCCAAGTAGCTGGGACTACAGGTACCTGCCACAATGCCTGGTTAACTCGTCTAGTTTTAGGAGAGATAGGGTCTCATTCTTGTTCAAGTTGGTCTTAAACCCTTGACCTCAAGTGAACCTTTCACCTTGGTCTCCCACAGTGCTAAGATTACAGGCACAAGCCAGTGTGCCTGGCCCAAAAGACCTGTTAAATTTTCAGCCCTACTCTGCAAAACCTTCCCTAAGAATATCCACTGTTTCCTCCTTAGGTCGTCATGCCCTCCCAGAACATCAAATAAGGCTTCATTAAAACACCATTCTTTAAGGTCACAGCCAAATTGCTTGCTAAGTTTTCCCCACTCTGGAGCAAGAAAACAGTAGTCAGTAGGGTCTGTATCTTCTGGTGATGATAGTAGCGATATTATTGAACATGAACGTTTTAAGAAGACAACAACAACAAAACCATGAAAAGAGAATGACTGAGTGAATGATGATGAAAATCATTTACATTTGACTATAGACTTAATTAAAATCTTCATACTTACCAAGAGTCCTACACCCCCAGCTCTTTGATTGTAGGGTCTGGAGCCTGGAAACTACATTTTCTCTTCTTTGTCAATAGGTTTCTAATTCAGGCTCCATGATTGGGGGACACTTCTTGAGATTTAGAGCAGAACAGAAGGCAGCAGAGGAGAAGCTGTCACTGACCCAGCAACTGTGGGCAAGCACATAAACCTTGGCAAAGAGCACTCATGAGCCTTTCCCAGAAGTTTCAGGTAGCCTCTGGAAATCACCTACTATGATGTTGCAAGAGGTTGAGATTATCAGCAGAAGGAGCTTCTGATCTTTTTTTTTTTTTTTTTTGAGGCAGAGTCTCACTCTGTCACCCTTGGTAGAGTGCTCTGGTGTCACAGCTCACAGCAACCTCAAACTCTTAGGTGTTAGCAATTCTCTTGCCTCTGCCTGCCAAGTAGCTTGGATTACAGGAGCCCGCCTCAAGGCTCTGCTATTTTTTTTGTTGCAGTTGTCATTGTTGTTTAGCTGGCCTGGGCCAGGTTCAAACCCACCACCCTCAGAGTATGTGGCTGGCGCTGCAACCACTGTGCTATGAGCGCTGAGCCTGTCCTTCCTTTAACTACATATTTGAGATAATATTTGGTAGCTGAATAGCGAACAAAGAAAGCTACTATACTTCCAAAATATTTACATGTAACAACGAAATAGCCTCTGCCTGGCGCAGAGGCTCACACCTGTAATCCTAGCACTCTGGGAGACCAAGGTAGGTGGGTTGCTTGAGCTCAGGAGTTCGAGACCAACTTAAGCAAGAGCGAGACCTCATCTATTAAAAAAAAAAAAAGAAATAGTTCTTCTCTCAGTGTGAATAACGTTGAATCATTACCTATTCA
The DNA here is from genome assembly GCA_963573935.1 of Arctocebus calabarensis. Lineage (NCBI taxonomy): Eukaryota > Metazoa > Chordata > Mammalia > Primates > Lorisidae > Arctocebus > Arctocebus calabarensis. Next base: position 14,697 of record CAUYON010201368.1, on the reverse strand, counting down.
TTTATGCATGTAGTCATTCATCCAGTAAATATTTATTGATCACCTACTGTGGTTGAACAAATTTATAAGCACTTAGGACAAAGCAGGCAGAAATCTCTGCTCTTCTCATCTTACTGCTTTGATTTGATCTTGAAACCTGAGACTGGATGGTGTTTCCTTTATTCCTTTGTGTTACATGCCTCATTGTTACTATGACAATTATTCTTAGTGGTATAATAAGTGTCCTGATTGCAGATGCAAATGAAAAATTGATTCTCCTTATCAGGAAGAAGCACAGAGTCCAAGGCCTTGTCTGTAAAACTCAACTTTCTGGGATGCTTAATATAAAGGTGATAGGCTTGGTGCCTATAGCTCAGTGGTTAGGGGGCCAGCCACATACACTGGGGCTGGCAGGTTTGACTCTAACCCGGGCAGGCTAAAGACAACAATGACAACTACAAAAAAAAATAGCCAGGCATTGTGGTGAGAGCCTGTAGTCCAAGCTATTTGGGAGGCTGAGGCAAGAGGATCACTAAAGCCCAAAAGTTTGAGGTTGCTGTGAGCTGTGACACCACAGCTCTCTACCAAGGACAACATAGTGAGACTCTGTCTCAAATAATAATAATAATAATAATGATATAAAGGTGATAATAATAATAATCATGACTACTACATAATATTTCTTCCTGCAAGAAAATCCCAAGTCTTTCCTCCTGATTAGTAGAAGCAGCAGTTAGAGAGTTTCTTTCCAAGCCTTGGCATGTTGTTCTCTTACTGGGATGGATAACATTTACTAGCACTCTCATTCAAGTTACTGCTTGTCTACAGTTTATAATATTGGTCTTATTGTTTATATTTAGACATACAACAACCTGGAGTGGTTTCTTATTCTATATATTATTTTTGGCATATTTCCATGAAGAAGTCCTCATTATCTTTGCTCATGTAGCACCTCATTATGATTTCTGGAATGAGACTGACTCATCCTCATGACTAAGTTTGGTACATTTCCTTTGAAAAGGATAACCCTGGGCAGTGCCTGTGGCTCCGTGAGTAGGGCGCCAGCCTCATATACTGAGGGTGACCGGTTCTTACCTGGCCCCGGCCAAATTGCCACAAAAAAATAACCAGGCGTTGTGGCTGGCACCTGTAGTCCCAGCTACTCAGGAGGCTAAGGCAAGAGGATCACCTAAGCCCAGGAGTTGGAAGTTGCTGTGAGCTGTGTATGCCACAGCACTCTGTGGAGGGTGATAAAGTGAGACTCTGTCTCTACAAAAAAAAAAAAAGAAAGAAAGAAAGAAAAAGATAACCCTATAGTTAATCTTCATGCATTATAAATATTCCAAAATATTAAGCAATAATAGTCATGGTAAGAGATGGAGATATATTACCCTCATGTATTTATGCTGTCCGTTTTAGTAAATTAAATACATGAATAGAAGTCACTTAAATATCATTTAGGATAGTTTTGCTTCTCTTCGTAAATAAAGGAGGCTGAAACACTTGCAATACTCCTGCTGGTCCTGAAAATGGTCAGAAGGAAACCAGGGACCATTAGTGGTTTGTGCTGATGAAGAGTCAAAGCTCACCAAGTTAGTGCCTTGGTCTTCATTTCCTGCCTTACACTCAAGGACAAGGGTAGAGCTGGGACTGGGTGTAGGAAGATCTGCTGATCCACAGCGGAAGAGCAAGGAGAATCCAGGCAATGGCACTATCCATGTCCACCCCACAGGACACTGGGGCAGCTGGGACTTGGCTGTATTCAAAGAACCTATGATTAAGGTATAGCACAGGAGGCCGGGTGCAGGGGCTCATACCTATAATCCTAGCATTCTGGGAGGCCAAGGCAGGAAGATTCCAGAAGATTCTTTGAGTTCAGAAGTTCAAGACCAGCCTGAGCAAGAGCAAGACCCCCATATCTACTAAAAATAGAACAATTAGCTGGGCATTGTGGTGGGTGCCTGTAGTCACAGCTAATTGGGAGGCTGAGGAAGGAGGATCACTTGAGCCAACAAGTTTGAGGTTGAGCTAGGCTGTGAACTATGGCACTCTAGCCTGGGGCAACAAAGTGAAACTCAGTCTCAAAAACAAACAAATAAACAAAAAAAAAAAACTTAGGCTAATCAGTACAACATATATTTTGTTTTTCCAGAAGATGGAAAACCCATATTTCCAATCAGCACAGCACGATTTTTTCTTTCAGAAGAGGGAAAACCTGTACTTCTAGATTCTTACTCTCCATGTCCAAGACTTAGATAGAAAATAGGAAGTCAGGCCAAATGTATTTTACAGAGTGTATCCAGTTGGCTGCCAGCATACAAAAGCAGACTGAGCTAGGTAGAAGAAAGATCAACAAATTGTAAAGAAAATAGGAAAAAAAGAAAATGAGCAAGGTAGTGGGGGGGGGATTTACATTAATTATTTCAAAAAACACAAGGAAAAAATACTGGGAGCCTACTTTGAAATATGCCTACATATTATCTTAAACCAGGAAAAAAAAACTGAGGGAATTAAGAGCCAAGTTTCCACCCAAGACTATTTGAAGTGTTTCAAGCCCGTGGCACAGCTGGGGAGAAGCAGAAAGACGCCCTGCTGAATGTTTGCCCTTCCTTTTGTAGTCTACTTCCACTTTCACCCAGTCTGTAGCATTCTGCGAGGCATTTATTTAACTAGAGAAAGGTGTATAAATACGTTAAGTGTAGAAAGACAGGGGTGGAGGCATTCCAGCTGTGGATATGTGGTAGGTACCACGGCAGCACAGCAGCCCAGGATGGCACATTGCCGCTCTGTGGCTAGCAAAGGAGCAATACAGATAGAGACCCTAAGCAAATATTTTCTCACTTAATGGGCACAATTACTGCAATTTCATACCACACTTCAATCTTGACTGCAGTTCCATTTCCCTACCACATTCAATCTCCAACCTTTTATAATACACATTGGGGGAATGAAATTTGCTTTGGCAAGCTTTTAAAAGTCCTGAGAATGGATGGAAACATGGCTTGGCTTGGTTCAGGCTGTGAATTTCTTCTCTTTTCTACTCCCTCCTCCCCCCAATACACACACATTTTCCTATCCCAGTTTAGGGAATGTGTTGATAAGAAGAAGCAGGTGGTGTATGGAGGCAGAAAAGGGAAGGAGGATTTATTTATTTATTTACTTAGGCTGAGACCTCCTTTTATGTGCCAGTTGACACTTACTTTAATATCTTTACTCAGTTATCTTCTTTATTTCTACCAAGAAAGATCTGAGGAGATTATAATTAAAACCATATAAATGAATGTGATAATCAAATTAGGAGGTAAAATTAAAGCCATATTCAGCTTGGCACCTGTGGCTCCAGCGGCTAAGGCGCCAGCCACATACACCTGAGTTGGTGGGTTTGAATCCAGCTCCAGTCCATCAAACAACAATGACAGATGCAACCAAAAAAAAAAAAAAATCTGAAAAAAAATGGCTGGGCATTGTGGCGGGCACCTGTAGTCCCAGCTACTTGGGAGGCTGAGGTAAGAGAATCGCCTAAGCCCAGGAGTTGGAGGTTGCTGTGAGCTGTGATGAGTGCTCACCTAGGGTGACAGCTTGAGGCTCTCTCTCAAAAAAAAAAAGCCATATAATTCAGGAAGAGAAAATATAATGAATTAATTACATTCAGTGCTTTATGGTAACCAAAAGAAGAAATGTAAGCATGCATTTATTGAGTGACGTCTTAGAGCAGTGTCTGGCTCTGTATTAGAACAGAGAAACCTGTAATAATACATAATAATTTTTAATTACAGCTTCTTAGGACACCCCAAAGAATGGTGCTTTGGCATGCCAAGTACTTTGAACTGAGGGATATTGGAAGGCCTAAGAAGCAGCCTCAGAACCAAGGCCTTTCTGTCTTTTCCTATCCTGTTGTCTTCCTAGAAGTGAGTCATAGAAACCAGAATTCTTCCCCAAGTGGGTCATAGAAACTAGAACTTTTCTCCCCAAAGCAAGCCATAAAACACAGGACTATGACAAGGACCACCCCCTACCTTGCTGTGTAGGAGCTGCTGTGAAGAAATTCCCTGACCTACCTTGTCTGACTGTAGGTCATGAGACCCTTGTTCCAGAAGCGTCCTGATTTATCCCCAGGAGGAAGGAGTGGAATGCTACGCATGCTCACAGGCTCCTCTGCCTGAGAAGCCGAGAAGAATCTGAGCAGACAGGCCTTGCTGGGTTTTCCCTTTGTCTATTACCCTTAGATCATACCCCTTTTGTTCCATCATATTTCTACATGGCTGTCTATTCTTCACTGAACTTAAGCATAAAAATAGACAGTTTCCCCATGACTTTTGAGTCTTCATTTCTGAAGTCTCCCATGTCATGCAAACTTTGAAATACATTTGTTATGCTTTTCTCTTCTTCTTCTTCTTTCTTAATTTTCTTTTCTTCTTTTTTTTTTTTTGTAGAGACAGAGTCTCACTTTATCGCCCTCGGTAGAGTGCTGTGGAGTCACAGCTCACAGCAACCTTCAGCTCCTGGGCTTAGGCGATTCTCTTGCCTCCGCCTCTTGAGTAGCTGGGATTACAGGCACCCACCACAACGCTGGGCTATTTTCTGAAGCAGTTCGGTTGGGACTCGGTTTGAACCTGCCACCTTCGGTATATGGGGCCGGCGCCCTACTCACTGAGCTGTAGGTGCCGCCCTTCTTTTTTTTTTTTTTAATGACAGAGTCTCACTCTGGTGCCCAGACTGGAGTGCTGTGGTGCCAGCCTAGCTCACAGCAACCTCAAACTCCTAGGTTTCAGGCCAGACATGGTGGTTCACGCTTGTATTCCTAGCACTTGGGGAGTCTGAGGTGGGTGGATTGCTTGAGCTAAGGAGATAGAGACCAGCCTGAGCCAGAGCAAGACCCTGTCTCTTAAAATAGTCAAGCTTTGTGGCAGGTGCCTGTAGTTCCAGCTTCTTGGGAACCTGAGGCAAGAGAATCACTTGAGCCCAAGAGTTTGAGGTTGCTGTGAGCTATGATGCCACAGCACTCTACCAAGGGTGACAAAGTGAAACTCTGTCTGAAAAAAAAACAAAAATAAAACTCCTGGGTTCAAGGGATCTTGCCTCAGCCTCCTGACCTCCTGAGTAGCTGGGACTATAGGGACCACTACAATACCTGGCTAATCTTTCTATTTTTGGTAGAGATGGGGTCTCACTCTTGCTCAGGCTGATCTAGAACTCCTGAGCTCAAGGGATCCTCCTGGCTTGGCCTCCAAGAGGTTTAGGATTACAGGTGTGAACCATCGAGCCTGGCCTGTTAATGCTTTTCTCTTGCTAGAGGGCTATCAGTCAGGACCCTTATGAGGGGTGAGGAAAGGTATACTTTTCACCCATACAGCTCTTCTTTACCCTGGAGTAAATTTGGTGATAATAAGCTTTATTCTCACTATAATTAGTTGTGATAATTAAAATATAAATGAAGCGGCTCGGTGCCTGTGGCTCAACAGGCTAAGGCGCCAGCCACATACACCTGAGCTGGCGGGTTCTAATAACCCCTGGGCCCGCCAAACAACATGACGGCCTCAACCAAAAAATGGCCAGGCGTTGTGGCGGGCGCCTGTAGTCTCAGCTACTTGGGAGGCGGAGGCAAGAGACTCGCTTGAGCCCAGGAATCGGAGGTTGTTGTGAGCTGTGATGCCATGGCACTCTACCCAGGGTGATGGCTTGAGGCTCTGTCTCAAAAAAATAAAATATAAATGAAGCAAAAGTCATGTCAAAGGAGTTATAGATTATTTGTAAATATGTCAAGGTACCTGAAAGGTGCCGTTACTACATCTAATTGAGGAGTCTGGCCCTAGCCCCAAATGCTACCCATGATCTTTCAGGCTTGACCACAGGCAGCCATAAAGACTTTATCTGACAGTCCTCAGGGGAAGCTGCCCTCTCCACAGGCACTTGGTGCCTTGCAGGTAGGTGGCCATGCTCCTGCCTCCCATGAAGTGTCTGCATTCCTAGTCCAAAAGCCTCCTTTCACAGGTCTGCTTCTCAAGGGCCTTTCCCTCACTGACTTAGTGTTCAGTACTTTTCCACTCTTTGTCCCTGACCCTTCCTAAATCCACCGCTAGGCAGTGAGACACCTCTCCCCTCAATCTGCACTGATACATCTGTCCCTCACCTGGGCACACGAAGGGCACTGGTGCTTGTCCTTGGTCTGGCCTCTTGCTTACTCTCGTGCAAGGAGGGAACAAGGCATAGTTGTTATTTTCAGTTTGGCTTGTTTTCTTCATCGGCCACATGAACTCTCAACTCTCAGCTCAGCTCAACTCTCTCTAGCTCAGCTCTTGAAAGTAGTCACTCCAAACTTTAGAACAGAGACACAATTTACAGTTCTTAGCAGGGTGAATGGATATGTATCCATAACAATTAGGCAGCTAGCCTGAAATCCAGACTTCCTCTGCTCAGTGAGGGAATTGAAAGACCATGGTTGTTTTTTTTTTTTTTGAGACAGAGCCTCAAGCCATCACCCTGGATAGAGTGCTGTGGTATCACAGCTCACAGCAACCTCCAATTCCTGGGCTCAAGTGAGTCTCCTGCCTCCACCTCCCAAGTAGCTAGGACTACAGGTGCCCACCACAACGCCCAGCCATTTTTTGGTCGCAGCTGCCATTGTTGTTTGGCGGGCCCAGGCTGGATTAGAACCCGACAGCTTAGGTGTACGTACGTGGCTGGCACCGTAGCCTGTTGAGCCACAGGCGCCGAGCCTGAAAGACCATGGTTTCATGCACAGGACAAAGAACAAAGTGCCAGAGGTCCTGGGTCCTGATGTCATTGAACCTTGTGCAGTTTGAGCATAGAACATCATCCAAATTTGCTAGGTTTCTGCTTTCTCAATTACGAAATGAAGAAATCTAAGATGCCTCTGTGGTTTCATGAAGGAAGTGCCCTCTCAGTCATCGTGTCTTCGTTTCTGGATGCAGCTCATGGTGCCTATCACTGCACTTAACTAGGTGTGGGAGTGACAGAGAGAGGAGGTTAGGAACTCGGTGCTTAGAAATCATGTTGAAGCTGAGCTCCCACTGTGGTGGTATTAAAAGGTGGGACCTTTGGGGAAGAGATTAAATCAGGAGGGCTCCATGTCACAAATGGATTAGTGACTTGTAAAAGGGCTGGGGGGAACCAGGTTAGGTCTGTTCCTTAGGTCTGTTGCCCTTCTGTGTACATTGTGTTGAACTAAAATCCCAAACAGTCCTGAGTAGGTGGCATTACAGCCTCCGAAGAAAACCAATCGATGGGGCCTCTTCTTCCACATTCAGTTTCTGAACAAATTGAGGAATAAGGCAAGATGTAAGGTTGATGGAGAGTAGAGGATGGGAGAAGAGTAGGGCGTTAGAGCAGCATATTGACCTTCTCTCCTCTCTTCACCTCACTCTCATGGCCTGCCCGCCTGACCGCCCGCCCACCTGCTCGCTGCCCAGAACATCTTCCACCAGGGCCACCTCAGCAAGTTCCCACTTAAACAAAGGCATCAAGCAGGAGTCTATGTCCCTGCCTCAGGGTGAGAAAGTCCAAGCCGTGTTATCTGGGTCGATGGCACTGAAGGTCTGTGTGGCAAGACCGCACCCTGGACTGTGAGCCGAGTGTGTAGAATTTTGATGGCGCTAGTACTTTAGTCTGAAGGCCCCAACAGTGACATGTATCTCATGTCTGCTGCCATGTTCCAGGACCCCTTCCACAAGGACCCTAACAAGCTGGTGTTCTGTGAAGTTTTCAAGTATAGTCGAAAGCCTGCGGAGACCACCTGTAAGCGGGTAATGGACATGGTGAGCACCCAGTACCCCTGGTTTGGAATGGAGCAGGTATCCACACTGATGGGGACAGATGGACACCCTTTCAGTTGGCCCTCTAATGGCTTCCCAGAGCCCCAAAGTCCTTCTTACTGTGCTGTGGGAGCAGACAGAGCCTATGGCAGGGATATCGTGGCGGCTCACTACCAAACCTGCTTGAATGCTGGAGTCAAGATTGCAGGGACTAATGCCAAGGTCACGCCTGCTCAGTGGGAATTCCAAATTGGAGCCTGTGAAGGAATCAGCATGGGAGATCATCTCTGGGTGGCTCGTTTTCATCTTGCATTGTGTGTGAAGACTTTGAAGTGATAGCAGCCTTTGATCCCAAGCCCATTCCTGGGAACTGGAATGGTGCAGGCTGCCACACCAACTTTCACATCCAGGCCATGCGGGAGGAGAATGGTCTGAAGTACACTGAGGAGGCCATTGAGAAACTAAGCAAGTGGCACCAGTATCACATTCATGACTACATATGATCCCAAGGGAGGCCTGGACAATGCCCAGCGCCTAACTGGATTCCACGAAACCTCCAACATCAACGACTTTTCCGCTGGTGTAGCCAACCGTAGTGCCAGCATCCGCATTCCCTGGACTGTCGGCCAGGAGAAGAAGGGCTACTTTGAAGACTGTCATCCCTCTGCCAACTGTGACCCCTGCTCAGGGACAGAAGCCCTCATCCGCACGTGTCTTCTCAATGAAACTGGAGATGAGCCCTTCCAGTACAAAAACTAAATGGACTACACGTCCAGCCATTGAGCCCCTTCTGGCTCTCTATCCCACTCCTAATCTTCCCTCCTCTCCCAGTTATCCCAATTGTAACTCAAAAGGGTGGAGTTATTAACTTCATTATTTTATTCCTCATGCCCAGTTAATCTTGTTTTCGTTGGCCAAGATAGAGGGGTCAAGTTTTTAATCTCTTCGTACCCACCTTCCTTTTCTGCCCTATCACTGAAGCGTTCTAGTGCACTGGTAGGCGGGGAGGACTTATCTCCCCCTCCACTTACTTCCACTTAATGGGGTGAGCTTGTCCAGTAGGCATAGCTATCTGGGCGGAGCACGTCCGCTGGAGGGGAAGGACTTTTTCTTTAGGGTAGCTGAAAGGGGAAGACCTGGCTTACTCTAGGTTACAACTTCCATTTGTGGAAAAGTTAGAGAGATTATAACCAATATTCCACTGTAAGTGGGAATTAGGAGATTAAGTAGAGGTTGGAGATCAGGGAGGGAAATGCTTTCGGTCTCAGGCCACACTTCCCGTGCTTGGGCCAAAATGCCCTCCACTCAGCAAAGAGCTCTAAGTAAACTAATGGATAGCCCTAGCTTAAAAGAAGAAAAGGTTCTTATTGCTTGGTCCTCCTTTATAACAAAAAGCAGAGTAGTGATTTTTTTTTTTTTTTTGAGACAGAGCCTCAAGCTGTCACCCTGGATAGAGTGCCATGGCATCATAGCTCACAGCAACCTCCAATTACCGGGCTCAAGCGAGTCTCCTGCCTCCTCCTCCCAAGTAGCTGAGACCACAGGCGCCCACCACAACCCCTGGCCATTTTTTGGTTGCAGCCGTCATTGTTGTTTGGCGGGCCCGGGCTGGATTCGAACCTGCCAGCTCAGGTGTACGTGGCTGGTGCCTTAGCCCGTTAAGCCACAGGCGCCGAGCCAAGCAGAGTAGTGTTTTTATAGTTAAATGTAATAACAAAATAATTATATATATGGGTGTGTGGACTGTGTTTCTAAAGGTGAAAACCATCTGGGTCATAGGGAGCCAAAGTAAAGAAAGAGAAGTATCTCCTTTAGAGAAGGAGGTGGGGGAAGTGGTGCTTAGAAAGTTGGTAATTGGGGTTAATTCCTCGTTACCATTTCTGGGTCTGCCTTGCTCACCCTCTGGAGGAAGTGGGTGTTGGTAAATTGACAGGTGGATGCCGGCTAACTGACAGTCATTTGATGGCCATGGCTCTGTTTTGAAAGATCCATGTACTTGTCCACACACGGGTTTAGACATGAGTTGGCTGGTCAACTAGAGCATGTTACCGACAGGGGATATACACATATTGGGGTTATTTTCTGGTGAGAATAGCATGTCACTAAAGCAGGCCTTTTGATATATTAAAAAAATTTTTTTAAGAGCAAAATAGAAGTTTAGATTGTAATCAAATTTGTAGGGTTTCTAAGTAATTTTACGTTATTACTTATATGCTTCAATTGTGTCCTTTCACCTCTGCTCTTGGAGGAGACAAAGAAACAGGGCTGGTGGAAAAAACTCTTGTGATTTTGTATCCTATTATCTTCTCACAGTGCAAAATACTCTTTTCCTTTGTTAAGAGTGCTGAGGAGTTATTATTTTCTTTTATAATAAAAAATCTCACCTTCTGGCTCTGCACCCGTAGCTCAGTGGTTATGGCACCAGCCACATACACTGAGGGTGGCAGGTTCGAACCTGGACAAAAAAATAGCTAGGTGTTGTGGCGGGCACCTGTAGTTCCAGGTACTTGGGAGGCTGAGGCAAGAGAATTGCTTAAGCCCAAGAGTTTGAGGTTGCTGTGAGCTGTGATGGCATAGCACTCTACGGAGGGCAACACAGTGAGACTCTGTCTCAAAGAAAACAAAACCCAAAAAACAACAAAAGAAACCTCACCTTCATCTTGACATTTCCCCTCCTGTATTCTGGTGGTTTTTTGTGTTGGCTTCAGCAGGTCAGCTATGGTTCCGCATATTGCTGTGATAACTTCTAATTGGCACGTACATTATGTTCAGAGTTAGATAACTCCTCATTGTAACTACTCAGAGCAGCTCTTATAAATCAGCTTACCATTTATTAAAAAAAAGAAAGAAAGAAAGATGTAAGGTTGACGGAAGATTCAAACGTGTACTTTATTATTAATAAAGTCTAAATTGGAGTACCCGACTTACTGTGAAAGTTGAAAGACATGTCTGATTCACTTCAGGAAGAAAAACATTATCCATACAGTTATTTATTTATTGAGACAGACTCTCACTCTATTGTCCTCAGAGAGTGCTGTGGCATCACAGCTCATAGCAACCTCAAACTCCTGGGCTCAAGAGATCCTCATGCCTCAGCCTCCCGAGTACCTGGGACTACGGAAACCCGCCACAATGCCCCCGCTATTTTTTTCTTTTTTTTTTTTAGAGGTGGGGTCTCTCTATTACTCAGGCTGGTCTCCAATGAAACCAAGCAATACACTAATGTCTGCCTCCCAGAGAGCTAGGATTACTGGTGGGAGACCCTTTGCCTAGTCTTAGTGCAGTTGTGGACCAGGACGGCCTCCTCCACATCATGGGAAAAGTCTGTGCCTAAGAGCAGCAAATGCCTTCCCCCTGGGGACGCCAGCTCACAGGTGAACTGAGGGAAGGACCTGAGCCAGTCATGAGTGGCTTTTTTTTCTCCTCAAATTTACCACTCAGATTAAGCCTTTTTAAAAAAATTTTTATACTCCTTTGTCTCTTTACACCTGTATGACTCTTAATATAAAAAGCTTGAGAAAAATAAGAATAGGAGGCAGAAGGGTTTGTTGGGTGCCTTACCATTGCTTTGGCCTTCTTTTGTTGTTATTTTACCACTCTGTCATTCCCCCTGGAGATTTAGTTTGGGCCAGCTGAAAAGAGGAGATGATGAAAAGATTAAAGCAAGAAGAAAGGAATAAATTCCAGGTCAATATTGTACGTCAGTTCGCAAAAAGAGCACAAGAGGTTTCCAGGGCACATCGTCACTTTGCCTCTTCACATCTCAGTCCACTTCTGCAGAGTTACTTTTATTTCACCCCGAGAGATGAAGGCCTGTGAAGCCATCTCAGCCACCCTGTTCTCTTAGATTTTACATAGCCTTGTTTTCTATTCTTCTATGTAAATAACTTTTTTTTCTTTCTTTTTTTTTTTTTTTAGGATGGAGTCTCACTCTGTTGCCCAGGCTACTATGCCCTGGTGTCAGCCTAGCTCTCAGCTACCTCAAACTCTTGGGTACAAGACATCCTCCTGGTCAGGCATGGTGGCTCACACCTGTAAATACTACCACTCTGGGAAGCTGAGGAGAGTGAATTGCTGGAGCTAAGGAGTTCAAGACCAGCCTGAGCAAGAGTGAGACTCTGTCTCTACTAAGAAAAACTAGCCTGGTGTTGTGGCGGGCTCCTGTAGTCCCAACTACTCAGGAGGCTGAGATAAGAGGATTGCTTGAGCCTGAGAGTTTGAGGTTGCTGTGAGCTATGATGCCATGGGCATTTATCCCCAGGGCGACTGAAGAAGACTGTCTCAAAAGAAAAAAAAGAGGGGGCGGTGCCTGTGGTTCAGTGGGTAGGGCACAGGCCCCATATACCGAGGGTGGCAGGTTTGAACCTGGCCTGGCCAAATTGCAATAAAAAATAACCAGGCATTGTGGCAGGTGCCTGTAGTCCCAGCTACTTGGGAGGCTGAGGCAAGAGAATCACCCAATTGCTGAGACTATAGGTGCCCACCATAATGCCTATCTAATTTTTCTGTTTTTAGTAGAGACAGTCTGTCCATTCCTTATCCTGGTGTCCAACTCCAGAGATCAGCTTCCCAAAGTCTTAGGATTGCAGGTGTGAGCCACTTCACCTGGCCTGAAGAAAGAAAGAAATTCTAATCGGAGGAGGAGAATTTGGAGAGGACTCTCAGGCCTAGGAACAGCTTGATGTGGACTAACTACTCCAGCAAGGCTGTTTTGAGCCTGGGCCTTCACTCTGCACACCATCTACTCCTCCCAGGCTGTTGCACTGCAGAACAATTCCTCTAACTCTCTTCTTCTGTTTGCCAGGGATGAAGAACTTGGCATTTATCATACCTTTATCTGGGTGGTAGCCAAACAGATATACACATGTGTGAAAGTTTATTGAGTTATAAACTTAAGACTCTTGCACTTTATTCGATTTACTATGTGCGTATTATACACTAATTTTTTTTAAACCCTAGCATTCCATTTCTTGGCGGTTTCTATCTCTGCCCAAACTGACACAAGAATGAGTGGGACACTTTCACTAAACATTTATTCTGAAAACACTTTGAGGGTGAGGGTTTTGAATATGCTATAATCTGCTAGTATTTCTCAGTCTTTCAAGTATTTCTTTTCCTTAAAACTTACTGTTTTAAATGCTAAATTAAATTTTATTTCACCATATTTTCCCAACTGTGACAAAAAATCTAGAGTTCCTAAGAAAAGATTATTACATTTTGCTGTATTTAAAATGCAACTGCTGCATGACAGAAACATCATGAGTAAAACCATGTATCAATGAAAAGATAAACATGGGTGAAAAATCCCTTAAATCACAGGCAAACGGCTATATTCCTAAAATAAAGTTTGGACCAGCTTTTAAAGAACCAACAATCCATGCTGTGAGCTATGATGCTACCACACTCTATTCAGGGCCACAGAGTGAGACTCTGTCTCAAAAAATAAATAAATAATAAATAAATAAATTTCTTTGTGATGTTTTTAGTTTGTTCCCTAATAGGACAGCTACTTTTCCCCATTCTAATGTACCAGTTTTCTTTTTGATCATAAACCATAGCTGGGCATTATGGTGAGTGCCTCCCAGCTACTCAGGAGGCTGAGACAAGAGAATCACTTGAGACCAGACGTGGTGGCTCATGCCTGTAATCCTAGCACTCTGGGAGGCTGAGGCAGGTGGATTGCTTAAGCTCACGAATTCGATACCAATCTGAGCAAAAGCAAGACCCTGTCTCTACTGCAAATAGAAAAATTGAGGCAAGAGGCTCTCTTGAGCCCAAGAGTTGGAGGTTGCTGTGAGCTATGATGCTATGACACTCTACCCAGGGCGAGAGAGTGAGACTCTGTCTCAAAAAAAAAAAAAATCACTTGAGTTCAAGGGTTTGAAGTTGCTATGAACTATGATGCCAAGGCACTCTACTGATAGCAACAGAGACTCTGTTTAAAAAAAAAAAATTCAAGGCTGAAATACTGGTTGCCCAGTGCCAGAAGATAATTCACTGTTCATGTGCATAGCATGTAGCCTCGTGTCACGACCTACCCCACGTTGCTAGCAACCTGGTCCGCCAAAGATAAAGGTTCTTCTTCTCTGCTGAGTGAGGGGCAAGACTCCTGGGAATGAGCCTTCCCAGCACTTAGAGATGAGGAACATCTGTCACTCAAACCTAAGCCATGATAGATCGTCAATACTTTCATGGGAAGATTTTTTCAATCAAAATAGGAAAATGATAAACCTACAGGTCACATTAGACATTTTACTTTGAAAGTAAATAGACTTCCAAATTAACCCACCTTGGAAAGGTCTTTTGATTTGCGGTGACAGTCTATCCCTGAGTAAAGAGTCTTATCATGAGTTCCTCAAATTATGATGAACTGACAAATGCATACATAATCCACTGACACTGAAAATGATGTTAATTTATTTCTAGATCATAAAGTTTTACTGATTGTCTTGCACATAGACATTTTAGCCTGTATGTTGCAGTCCATATCCAATTACTGTAACCTTTGTATTATACCCTTTAATGACAAAGGACAACTGTGGTAACAGGAGTCCCCTCTCTTTCTCCAAAATGTTCCTATGAAAGCTTTCCAACTTGTAATGAACTCTGAAATAGTCCTGTTTTGTTGGTGTGTTTTCCTGGGTTTATCCTCATATTTGCCTTCCAATAAATCTTTATCAAACTATTTCAACTATCGCACACCAGCCTTAATTTCAGTTACGATTCTCTATCTCTAGTTGAAGCATAATGGGCTTTAAGACTAAAATCATAGATGTTTTTCTTTTCTTTTTTTGAAACAGAGTCTTTTTTTTTTTTTTGTAAGACAGAATTTATTCACAGAAAAGAATACAGAAAACATTAAGGCATCTGTTAGAGGGAGAAAATTCTAGTGGGGAGAGAGAAGCTCTCTCCGTTTCTCTCCCAGTCTTTCCCCATCTCCTCCTTT
>CAUYON010201364.1:0-13280 GCA_963573935.1 Arctocebus calabarensis | reverse complement strand
GGGACTACAGGCGCCTGCCACAACGCCCGGCCATTTTTTGGTTGCAGCCGTCATTGTTTGGCGGGCCCGGGGGCTGGATTTGAACCCGCCAGCTCAGGTGTACGTGGCTGGAGCCTTAGCTCGTTAAGCCACAGGCGCCGAGCCTACTCTGGCCATTTTGGCCAGGCTAGATTGTCCTGGTCCCCAGTGGGGACACTTTGAGCAGACAGGGGTCTGAGGAACCAACTGAGTGGGGTAAGGGTATCAGAGCCAGGGCAGGGAGTGGTTGGGCCAATAATCTCACTAGGTACTAGCCCGGAGGGGGTGTAAGCCAAGCCACACTTACTTCTCCCTCCCTTCCCAGAGCCTTGAGGACCTCCCTAGAGACTCCTCTCCTGGAGATCATGGTTTGCTGCTTCTTGGGATCAGGTAGGCATGACTTGGCTGGAAAGAACATAGACTACATAAGGATAATGACACTTCCTCAGCTGGTGAAATTCTCTCTAAAGGCAAATGCATTTTCCCATTGTTATGTCTTTAACCTAGCAAAGTGATAGTGGGTGTTTAACAGATGAGCAAACTGAGGCCCCAAGAGGAAAACTGATTAATGCAAAACCAAATGAGAGGCTGCCTGGGCCAGGACAGGAAGCCCAGGACTGCCTTGTCTCCTACACGGCAGACCCCAGGAAGATACCATGAATGGGACTAACTAGGGGAAGGGGAATGTTGGTGGCAAGAGCTGGTCCCCCCAGCCCTATGTGGAGCCCAAAGCCTGAGATCTTCCCAGAGTCTGCCCCTCCCTCTGCCCTTGCATTTCCCTGCCAAGGGGGGTGGGGTTGCTGGAGGCAGATGGGTGGAACTTCTAGAGTTCAACCCAGGGTGAACTTGGAAGGGGAACTCTGTAGACTTCCACCCTTGTCCCCTTCCCTCCTCCTTCACACAGTTTTGCACCTGTTTGAACAACTTGGATACAAATCCAGGAGGACCAGAGAAGGGGATTCCTCCTAGAGGGAGAGCTTGGACCCTGGAAGGCAGCCCAGCTCTGTTTTCTGTGCAGAGGCTGGAGGCAAAGGAAGAAGGGATACTCTACCTCATGCCCAAAGATGGCAGTGACTTCCCAGTGCCAGTCACCAAACATTCACTGTATACCGACCAGAGCAATGAGCTCCCTAGCACTGAGGGCCAGTGGAAGCCAGTGCCCTCTGTGTTTATCTGTGGGATAAACAATGTGTTTGAGATCACACCTCTAGGAAGCATCAGAGGTCCAGCTCTGGTCCTGTTACTGCCTCTGTGCGTGTGTCTGCCTATCCCAAAGGTTGCTCCACATAGATCTTTCTCATTCTTTCCCACAGCTGCACAGTACTGCATAGTATAAATGGACCATAATTTATTTATCCAGTTCCCTCGGATGTCCATTTCATTTGTTTTGGAATCCTTACCAATAAATCTTTGCTAGCTTTACAAAAATGACAATTTCATATAGTTCATCCTAATACAGATGGTGCTCCTGCAGCAAATGTTTTATTTAACAAGCACCTGCCAAATGCCAATTACTGTACTATCCTTAATGCCTCATAATTAATGATTTATTTAATCCTTGGCAAAACCCTTTGAGGTAGGCACTGTTATTTTTATAATCAACTCCAGTATGCAGATGAAGAAATTAAGGCACAGAAAGCAAGGTCTGTGCCCAAGGTCACACGCTTGACAAGTGGGAGAGCTGGTATTTTAACTCTAGGGTGGGGGGGTTCACAGGATGAGGATATAAGCACATGCCTTGTGGTCACTTGTCCCTTGTCATTCATCTCAGGCTCATGTGCTGTGATATAGAGGGGAAATTCTTAAAAGTGGGCTTGCAGGTTAAGAAGGTATGTTTAAATTCTCCTGTTGCTGATGGACCGGGAGCTGGCCAGGGGGTGTCCTCCTGTATCCCTGGCCAATGCAACGTGACCCCCACTAACCACCCCCACTTCCACCCCACCCCCATCCCTTGCCAATGAGGCAGCTGCAGCTGGTCAGAGCTGAGAGGCCAGAGCCCACAGTGGGCTCTTTGTCTTCGGTGGGAACCCTGCAGCCCCCATGGCCCTTCTCAAGGGCCCACTGTCCCAGCACCAGCAGGGCCTCCTGGGGGCCGGGACTGGCTGGAAAACTTGGCATGTTGGCGTCCCCTTGGCCACATTGCCAATTCGGCCTGCAGAACCCACTCAGGAATCTCTCCCACTGAAAAGACAGACTGGCAGGACGGAGGTCTGTGTATAAGGGGGTGCAGGAGCCCAGATGGGACTGGAGTCCGGGCCCCAAGCCAAGCACTATGCACACCCACACAACCCAGGCCTAGCCCCTCACGCTGCTCCCGCCACCCCCCTGAGAGGAGGGGAGGAAAGGAAGAAGGAAGGAAGGAAAGGCTGGCTCCCAGGGCCCACACCTCTTTGGAGCCCCACTGGACTGTCTGTGAGGGATAGACTTCCCACACTGCCTCGGGGTGGTCTATCCACCCAGGAATTGCTACCCCACCCAGGGCAGAAGGGGCACCTTGCCAAGGGTGAGCCCTCATCTGAAAGCCAAAAACCAAGTGGGGTAGTTCTTGAAGTAAGGAAATGAGGCTTGCCCTGAAAGGCCTCTGAGTTCTGCAAGGGGCTCTTGAGGGCTCCTCTGCCTCCCAGAGTGTATACAGAGGAGAGAGATGGGGCTGGGGACAAATTCCCAGGAAAGAAGTAATTGCCGTGAGCATCTCAGTGTCTTCATGTCTCAAAGGGGGCAACTGCAGCGCCACCTACTCCTGCGGAGCTGGGACAACTGTGGAGTCCAGTACCGAGACCAGTCCTTTCCCAGGGGAAAAAGGAGCTAAGCAAGCCCTGGCCCAGGGCCCAGATGGAAAAGTTCCTGAAGGGCTGAAGACGAAGCCTTCCCCCCGCCCAGTCCTGTGCCCTTGGCTGTCCTTCCTCCTTCGTGCCCCTGCATCTGCGCCCTGCAGTGCCTTTAAACGCAATCGCGCAGAGATCTCCAGGCTCTGGGTGGGTGGGGGGGTGGGGAATGATCCTTCCCTGTATGGTGGGGAGAGTGCGTTTTGTAGATGGAGGGTGGTGAGTAGTCTTGGGGGTGGGCTAGTGGCCCGGCGTCCTCTGACATCTCCACTTGGGTGAGGAGCCAGCCTACTGTGGGGCAGAGCACTGGACTGTGAGCTCTGAGAGAGCCGGGCGCCGAGGAGGAACTTCGATGTTTGTTGGGTGAATGAGTGACTGCCTGCTGGACTCGGAGCCCAGTTCCCTCTCTGAAGGTTGTCGAGTGAGGGAACCCGAGTGGGATGACTTTTCACGAACAGAGCGGAGCGTCTCTACCCCTCCCCTCTGCTCTTCCTCACCAGGGCCGTGGGAGGCAGGGAGAGGGGATAAGAGCGGGCAATTAAGGACCATTGGTGACTGTTCCTTCATTCACTAATTCGCTCGCCGGAAGAGCAGCATCCCCCCCCAGCCAATCTCTCCCCCGTGCCGGGCTCTCGTAGCTGGCATTTATCGAGAATTTGCTGTATGCCAGGCCTGGGCCGAGCACTCGGCGTGCTTCAACTCAATACGTCATCACGAGGGCCCTAGGAGCCCGCTGGGATGAGTCCCCTTTACAGATGAGCAATTCGAGCTACAGGGAGGGCCGGGGCTCGCCCACGGTGGGACCATTTTACCCCCGGTTCTAAGTTCTTGACCTGGCTCCCTGGGTCTCCCCCGGTGATGATGGGGACGGAGCCCTCGACAAGGTCCGGTGGCTCGAGGGGACCTGGAAGAGCGAGTGCCGCTCCCCGACAAGGGTCCGCAGCCGGGGGTCGCCGGGAGCCGGGGGGAGGGTCGGTCCCGCCCTGCTGCCCCGCCCCCACCGAGGCCTCCGAGCGGCCCGCGAAGCTCCCGCCCGGCCGGCCGGAGGCGGCACGAACAAGCGGCCCTTTCTGCGCCGGCTGCCCCGGGCCCTGGACCTCAGCCCGCGGGGGCGCGGACAGACCCGGGCGGGTGCGGCGGGAGGGGCGGCCGCGTTGCCAAGGTGACCCGGGCGCGGGGAAGGCGGCGCGGGGAAGGCGCGGCCGGCGGCGGCGGCGGCGGCGGCGGCGGCACCATGAGCGGCCGGAAGCGCAGCTTCACCTTCGGGGCCTACGGAGGGTAGGGACGCGGGACGCGGGCGCGGGCGAGTGCGTGTGCGCGCGCGCGTGTGTGAGAGCGGCTGTGCGCGGCGTGCGCGCGCCGCGGGTGGGGCTGTTCTGTGGCTGTGACTGTGCGTTGCATGGGGTGGGGGGAGCGTTTGACCCAAGTACACGTGTAGCACTTGGGTCTGTGTATTCCTGTGTGAACCTGTTGGGTGTCCATGCACACAGTGTGGGGGACGGACGTGAGTGCAGGATGGCATTGCTGGGTTTGAGTCTAAGACCAGGACAGTGGTGCTTGTGTATGTGACTGATGTGAGGAGGCGGATTGGGCCTGTGTGTGTGTGTGAGTGCGCACGTGCGGGTTGGGGGGAGGCAGGTCGGTGCAACTGCAGCGCCACCTACTCCTGCTGGGGTCCCCACTTAGCCCCCACTTAGCAGCTGCTGAGCCCCTCCAGTGAGGCTCTGGAAGAAGGGAACCTAGAAGCCATTAGCAGACCACTAGCCACCCCTGGGCACCCTCTCTTGAGAACCTTTTCCCAGGGCTGCCTATACTTGCCGGCCTGGCTTGGGGGTGGGGTCTGGTTCATTGTGGAGTCACTGTCTCTCCTGACCTCAAGTGCCTGCCTCAGACGGGTACAGAGGTGGGATGGGGGATTTTTGCCTGAGGCAGAGATTTGGAAAATTGGACGGAAAAAGGGTTAGACAGACTGGGCCCAGAGCCCCCCTTCCCTGGCCAGTCAAGTAGTTGCACGACCTTCAGCAGACTCTGCCTCTGTGTCCTTGTGACACCCAGGACCCACCTTGGGGTATGGAGCACTTGGTCCTTGTGTGTGCAGGACTGCTGGTACAGAGTCAGTGCTGAACTAAAGGGATTGTGCCCAAGTTGTGTCCCCTCTCTGGACACTCTTGTGTCCCTTCTCTTGGACTTCCAAGGAGACCCCTGCAGAGGGCCGCTCCCCTAATCTGAGTCCTTACTGGCTGTCAGATGATGAGAGGAGCCTGGGTTGGGCCCTGGATTTCCTGGTCAGCTGAGCCAGGGGTCAGCTCAGGGGGTGGAGCTAGTCCTGTTGTATAACCTTGGGCCAGTCCTGGCCTCTCTGGCCTCACTTTCCCCGTCTGCAGAGTCCACCTTCCACACTAGCTGGCTCCTAGGAGTCCCCAGCCCTGCCTCTCTGGAAGATGCCCCCTCACTGGCAGAGTCCTGTTTTTGGTTTGTGCTCATTTCCTTCTGGCCTCTAGGCAGGAGGCAGGAGTTGTTTGTTGTCCCAACAGCTGCCCAGCCCCTGGCCCCTGGCCCCAAGGTGCCCTCAGAAGGTAGTGAGGGTAGTGAGAGGGAGGGGCACTGCCCATACCCTCTCCCTAAGGCTGGATCTGAGAGAATTGGGGGAGAAAAAGTCTGGGGGTGCCTCCTGAATTTGGAGAGCTAGGTATGTGTGTGTTGGGGTGAGGGTAGGGGAGGAAGCTTCTCACGATCTCTTCTCACATTTCCTGTCACTTGTCTCCTGGATGACATGAGTGTGCAGCAACTCTGGGACTGAGGCAGCTGCAAGATTTAGTGGGGTTGTGTTCTTCCTGCCCACCATAAACCATACTTAGCACACCCCTCAGTCCTGCCTGGAAATGTTCTGCGCTAGCCCAACTGTACCCCTAAATCTTTGCTCTTACTCCCAAACTGCTGTATCTCTGCCTCAATCCACCTGTCTCAGGACTGCCCACACAGACCCCCAACCCCTACTGACACCCCTCAGCCCCTGCTCTGCTACCCCACACCCCAATCCTGCCTCTTCCTGATTCTTTAACCACCCATGCTTTTCTATGTCTCTCATCTGACATTAGTGCCCCTGTGGCCTAAGGGAGACAGTGACTGCGTCATGAATCCCCAGAAATAGTACCTCCAGCCCAAGGAGGGGAGGGCAGAGGGGGTAGGCCCGACACACCCTCACCTGCTGCCCCTCTTGCTGTGTTTCAGGGTGGACAAGTCCTTCACCCCTCGCCGAAGTGTATGGTGAGTACCCGGGACTCTCAGGACCCTCAATTCATCCCCACCTCCCATAATCCAAAGCCAGTCCTCACCAACCTTTCTGGGCACCGGCATGGGCAGACCTTCTGACCAGTTCTGCCCCCAAGCTAATTTCACCTTGAAGTCAGGCAAATCAGGTTCACATCTCGGCTCTGCCACTGCCTCTGTGACCTTTACCAATTCACTAACCTCTCTGAACCTCAGTTTTAAATATGTGAAGGGGGCATTAAAATCCCTATTTAGTAGGATATAAATTGTAAGAAAGGGGGGAAAAAACCCAAACTGGGTCTAGAATATTGTATGTGCTTAAAAGTGTTTCCTTCTTTTTTCTCTTTTCTGTTTCTTCCTATCTTAGGAGGCTCCTTGCTGGGCTGGAGGTGGCCTGGGCCTTTTCACTGACCTCCAGATCCTCTATCCCACCCCATACACAGCCCTCAGACTCCCTCCCCCACTTGTCTCCTGCACCTGAGGTTGCCCTCTTTTTGGAGGGGGCAGGAGGGGGCAGCTGCATCTATAGCTTCTCCAACACCAGGAGGTAGTGGGTGGAGGTGCAGCCTCACCTGGGGATTCCCCACAGGTACCCAGGCAGCAGGAGGGTACCTCCTACTGTCCCTGACTCCAGAATCTCATGGGCTTGACTGACTGCCCCTGCTGCCATGTCACTCCAGCAGGAAAGCCCCCCCAGTGCCTCTGGCTGCTGCTTCCTGCCCCTGCTGAAGGCTTCCTGGGGTCCTGCAGGCTCTTCAGTACCCCCACCTGCTGGATGACTCCCTATCGTGCACGATTGCCTCCCCATCCCTCCTGGGAAGCCACGCTTGGGGCAGGAGACATGTGGGGCACCCAGGGTGAGCTCTAGGGCCTGTCATTTTACTTTCCTTTGATGCTCTCTGTGCAACCTGGAGCCTGTTACTCTCCTTTTGGGGGCTTCATCTCCTGCTGCTGTGCCTAGTCCCTCTGAGCCTCTCCTTCTGCAAGATGGTCTGCTCTGCCCAGAGCAGGGCCAAAGTGAGGGGAGATCAGACGGGGGTGGAGGGAGCCATACTTTCCTTCAGGGAGTTCAATAATAATATCACCAATGACTGCCAATTGTCAAGCACTGCTATGCTCCAGGTGCTGTTAGTTGCCTGACACATGTCATCTCACATAATTGTCACTGTATCTCTGAGTTAGGGACTGCCATCTCTAATTAGAGATGAGAACAGTGAGACACAGAGGAGGGGGAAGTGACTTGCCCAAGGTCACACAGCCAGTTAGGATTTGAACCTCAATCTTCCAGAGTCTCACCTACTCTGTTCCAGGGTCTTCAGGCCACAGGGAGGGTCTGAGCAAGGGGTACATTGGAGGGAAGACTCTGAGACAGAGGGGTGACCTAGAAGGCCAGCCATAGGGAACCCTGAGCCAAGACTTGGTGTTAAAGGGTCAGGCCTGATAGTAACTGACTAGCTGTGTGACTTTGGGCTGGTCCTTTCCCCTTTCTGGGCCTCATTGACACTTCTATAGAGTAAAGATCTGGAATCCCCAGGACATGCCTGTTACCCATAATTCCTTGCCCTGCAACCACCTAGACAAAGCTGCTGTCCAAGGTGCTAACCCCGCGAGGCCCTCCCTGCCCAGCACCCAGAAGCCAGTTGCTGAGCCCTAGCCTGTGCCTGGCATATTGTGAATGCTCAGTAAACAGGCGCCATTCTGACTCTTAATCATGACCTCCTGGCACTCAAGACCTGTCTCCACCTCCTTTTCCAGTTTGGGGCTCCCTTCCACTCCGCCATGTACTTTTGAACAACAGAAATATGGCCTTGGTCACCTCTACTTCAGGGCTTTTGCACACATTGTCCCTCCCCTGATATCCTACCTTCCATTTCCACAGCCCTTGCCACACTCCCACCACCCTTAGCACCACTGGTTGGTGTGTGTTCTTTCCTGATCCCCACATCCCATCATTCTCTCCTTTGATGCCTCCCTGCTGCCCATCGGGTGGGGCACGTGGTAGCAGAGCCTTCCTGGGCAAGGGAAAGAGCGTGTGCTGTAGACTCTGAATCTGTCTCAGCCACATCCTGGTTGTGTGATCCTGGGCAGGTCAGTTCCCCTCTCTGAGCCCATGTGATGCCCAAGTGGTGTTTGTTGAATTGGATGTTCCAGTGAATTGGCTTCACTTGAGTTGACTGTCCACATAACCCTGTGGCTTGAAGCAACCTCAGAGCTTCTTGAAAGCAAGGGTTGCTTGGTCACTTTTGTGCTCATTGTAGCCCTACTTTCTAGTATGAGTCCCATAAAGAGGGCACTCTTCCCGTATCTCTGTGCTCCAGTATTATGCAGCTATGTATACCCAGGATATGCTTAATGGATGTTTGTGGAATTGAATGTGCCCAGAGAATGGAACAAGGGAAACCTTGTCAGTAGGCTTGGAGGGCTTCCTGGAGGAAGTGATTGTCTCTACCCTTTTCCTAAAGGATTAAGAGATTGGGCTTGGATCAAGGGAGAAGTGAGGCCTGGCAGAGAACAGACATGATCATGGCTGGATTCCCCTAGTCCCCTGTCCCTTGTCAGTGGGTTGTCTACAGTGGAGGAGGTCAGCATAGGTGTGTGAGTGCAAGAGGAAAGAGGCCCAGCAGAGGGTTGGGAGCCACTGGGACAGTGATTCTGGTTCTGTAACCCTCAGGGACCCAGAAGTTCCAGAAGTCCTAGAAGGGGGCTGGACAATTAAGGTAAACTCAAAGAGTGGAGAAAAGAGAGGTGTTCGGGTGAAGGAATGATTAAATGGACTTGGAGGGGGTGGTGGGAGGTTCTATTAATACCTCTGGGAAGAGGAGAGTCAAGTTTGTTTGTTTTGCCTTAAAACCGAGAGCCTGGGACGAGGAGGCAGAACCTAGCAAAAATCAAGTGCTGACCGTGTGCCAGACATTTTTCTATGGAGGTTTTATTAAATCTTGATTTCAGTCTTGCAAGTTTGCCTTAGTGTCCCCATTTAGAGGCTGAGAATGGTGAAGTTACATGGCTGGTGGGGGCTGGATTTGAACCCAGTTCACACTTCTTCCAAAGAAGGACCCTTGATCAGAGACAGTGAAGCTGCAGAAATGGGGGAGGGAGGTCTTGATTATTTGGTGAGGAAGGGGCTAGAGAGCAAAGTGGAATGCCCCCAAAACAGAAGTCACTGCCCAGCCCTGTGTGTCCTGGACCTCAGGAGGACCCATGCGGTCGCTGAGATGTCTCCTCTTGACAGTATTCCTACCAGTTGTTCCCATCTATGGAGCACTTCTGTCTCAGGCCCTGGACCCGTCACTTTTCCTGAATTATTTCATTACATCCTGACATCAGCCTTACGCAATATAGACTATTCCTCTTCACCCCCATTTTATAGATGAGGAAAGCAAGGCTCATAGAGGGGCACATAGCCAGTCAGTAGAGAACCAAGATTGACAATGACATCAACCTGAGTCTGAGCTGTTAGCCCTCACTCTCCTGGATTCTGCTGTGCCAAGTGGTGGGCTTGGGTGGGTGGCCCCTGTCCTCAGGTGGCTCCTCTCAGTGATCACTGAGCCTGAAGCCCTGGCAGGAAGCTGCATCAGGAAGCATGGGCTGGCCTCATTAATGGCTCTGAAATGCCAGGCAGGCACAGCTTGCTGGGCCTCCTCATCTATTATGCATCTGGTGGGCAGGCCCCCGGCGGGCAGCTGGCAGAGTGCATGGCGGGAGAGCTAGCAGCTGCTTCCTGAGCCCACAGCTGCCACCATACCTCTGGGCAGGGATCTCCCAAGGCAAATGCCAAGGAAGCTCCTGCTTCGTGTCCCTGGCCCAGGCAGGGTGAAGGGTTTCCACTGGGGACAGGGGCATAGATGCTGGTCCCCAGCTGATTAGCTACTTCTGAAAGAGGATAGGAGTTTGGTTGATCTGGGGGTCATTTGGGACTAGTGTGTGCAGAGACAGGCTAAAGTAGAATTTTAGATGCATAAGCTCTTGGCTGCACAGAGCTTCAGAGTGATAGAACTGTGGTCATTTGTTCATCATTTAATCAGTCAGGCACAGTGACCCACTAAAGCCTTACTGTATGCCAGGCATGGCTCTATGTACCAAGATCAGTGCGAATAAGACAGACCCAGTTCCTATCCTCAGAAAGTTTGGTTTGTCCAGTACTTTTACCTCCTTGAGCCTCAGTTTCCCCATCTGTAAAATGGGGAGTGGGAGAAGACAGGCTGTATATAAATAGACGAGAAAACAGACTCTGATGGTTCCATTGAATTTTAAGGCAAGGTACAAGCCAACAAGAGCTTTATTCCAAGCACTTTGCACATATTGACGAATTTAATCTTTACAACCCATGAGGCAAGTACCACTATGAACCTTGGTGTAGGGCTGAGGAAACTGAGGCAGAAAGAGGTTAATTAACCTGTACGAGGTCTCTTGGCAAAGCTGAGATGCGAACTTGAGGAATGGGCTCCAATTTGCTTATCACCCTGTGCTGGGCACCTGGAGAAGGAGCAAGTCATGAAAGGCCTTTCAGAAGAGGAGACCTGGGGAGTGGGAGGACTGGCCATGGAAGAGTGGGGGGTGGGGGTGGGATGTCCAGAGGAAGCAGTAGATTTAGAGGCCCTGAGGCAGGATGGAGCTTTATGTCCTGGGAACAGAGAGGAGGCCAATGTGGCTGGAGGGATGAGGAAGGGTAAGGCTGGAGATGCATTTGGAGGGGAGAAAGGGCCAAATTGAGCAGGGTCTTGCAGCCAGGGTAGGAGTTTGGACATGACCATGACTAACACACAGAACCATTGAGTCTCAGATGCCTTCTGGCTTTGTGAAATTTCAGAATCAGAGAATGTGGGCCTCCTAGGATCTTCAGAGGTAGAGATCTTTAAGGTGCCCTTCTGTGGCCTCCCACTTAGCAAGGAGCCCTTCCTTTGACCTCTTTGACTGTTAGAAGCCTTTGCGGTCTTCCTGAGAAAAATGCACCTTTATTTTCAGTGACTTCATAGCCTCTTGAATTCCATCATCCCTAGGCTGAGCCCATCCTGACCTCTGAGTGGCTGCTTCACTTCCTTGCACACTCCCAGTGATGGGAGGCTCCCTACTCTTCAAGAGCCCAGCTGGGAAGGGCAGCACCTGTGGCTCAAAGGAGTAGGGCACTGGCCCCATATGCTGGAGGTAGCAGTTTCGAACCCAGCCCCAGCTAGAAACTGCAAAAAAAAAAAAAAAAAGTAGATAAAAGAGCCCAGCTAGGTATCAAAAGCTCATCCTTACTTAGAGCCAGCTGTCTGAGCCTAGGTGTACCCTTTGGGGTCTCCCACCCCCATGGTGGCCATTCAGTAAGCGGAGAACAGGGATTATGTCTCTTTTAGGTTTGCTCTTTCT
Source organism: Arctocebus calabarensis (assembly GCA_963573935.1). Classification (NCBI taxonomy): domain Eukaryota; kingdom Metazoa; phylum Chordata; class Mammalia; order Primates; family Lorisidae; genus Arctocebus; species Arctocebus calabarensis. Next base: position 1,815 of record CAUYON010201364.1, on the reverse strand, counting down.
GGGCTAAACATTTTGCTAATCCTGCTTCTCCCCCTTTATCCTCTGTTCAGCTCAGCTGTTTCAGGTTTTAGAGCCACAGCCCTTTTGATTGTCTCCCCCATCTTCCTGTGGGGCCAGGTGCTGCTCCCTCATGAAGAAGACCACCTCTCAGGTGGCGGGGGGTGTCTTGGATGGGGCCCCAGACAGAGAGATCCCTTCTAAAAAAGATCCCATATAGCTTCAGGAGACAAGAGAAAATCCCCACCAATAGGTTTTGATACTGGGAGGCGACTCTTGCTGTGTGATCTTGGGAAATGAGTCCCCGTCTCACACATGCACACCCCCCCGATGCCCCCATCCTCAGCACCATGAGGAGAGGGTTCTTGCTTCTCTGTGCTCCCTGGTCCAGTTGGCCCCGCTTGACCCTACCTCCTGGCCATGCACAGAGTCTGGTCCATTTGTCTGGGGTGCATGGAAAGATTAGGGCTCTGGATTAGGAAGACCTGCATTTGATACCCACTGTAATTTCACTCACTTGCTGTGTGACTCTACCCATCTACTTTGCCCCTCTGAACCCTGATGTCCATAACAGTGACAACAGAATACTTAACAGTGAAATGAGTTCAGTGCCTGTCTCAGCAGCTGTTCTCCCCTCTAAGTATTTGTATTTAGAGAGAAAAGATTCATTAATCTGAAGAGAGACTCTAGTGGTAGAATTTGAAGCACTGTAGCGGTTGGGTTGAGTAGATGGATAGGGACAGGACTTTTCTAGTATCCCAAATCCTATAAAGGCTTTCCTGAGTTCAGGATCTTCTCTCAAATAGTCACTCGCTCATTCATTCATTCAGCAAATTAATCTAATAAGCATTTAATGTGAGGACATCCTCCTAGGGCTGAACCCTGTGCTGGGCACTGGGGACACACTGGAGGAGATAGCAGATGAGGCCACTCCTCTTCTGGGGTTCACGGTTTAAAGAGGGAAGTAGAGGAAGAGGCAGTTCTAATGGAGGTGACAAAGGCTGAGTAGGGACACCTAGGGTCTGGTAAAAGCTCAGAAGGGGCTCCACCTCACACCTAGGAATCAAGGGAGGCTTCCTGCAGGAGGTGATCCAGAAGTTGAAGTGTGCCAAGTGGCAATGTAATTGTGTGTGGGAGGTGTAGTGCAAGAGAATGTTCCAGGAATAGGAGGTGGCAGGCCAGCACTGTGGAGGAGAAAAGCACATGGTGCCATATGCTGGGCGCAGGACACAGTTGGACTTGGCAGGTGAAGGCAGGAGTGGCAGCCACTCAGTCATGTCCCTGCAAGCTCTGTTTGGATTTTCTGTGGAGTGCCCCTGAACCCCTAAGCCACCATGGACAGAGGCCTGTCAGGGTCCCCATCACCCATTCCCCTCCCTGTTCTAAGAACTGCTCTGTGACATTGAGTCTGTCCATAAGCATTCAGAGTCTGGGCCTGGGCTGCAGATGCTCTGTGGCCACCAGGTGGCTGGTGACTGCGCTGGGTCTCAGTCTATTGCCTCGAAAATGACTGCAATAAAATTATTATGTTGCGGGCGGTGCCTGTGGCTCAGAGGAGTAGGGCACTGGTCCCATATGCTGAAAGTGGCAGGTTCAAACCCTGCCCCGGCCAGAAACTCAAAACAAACAAACAAACAAAACCTCATAAAAAAAAAAGTACTGTGGAGGCGGCTCCTATGGCTCAGCGAGTAGGGCGCCGGCCCCATATACTGAAGGTGGCGGGTTCAAGCCCGGCCTCGGCCGAACTGCAAAACAAAAAAAATAGCCGGGCGCTGTGGCGGGCACCTGTAGTCCCAGCTACTAGGGAGACTGAGGCAA